>JADRCC010151942.1:0-11697 GCA_019843855.1 Hylomyscus alleni
TGGCGAGAGGCTGTTTCGCTCATCAGCGCCATTTTAATGATGGGCGGCTTCCCACAGGGACCAATGGGGGTGTGGGTGAAGGGTATTAAAGGAGCTTGCAGTAGTGCTCAGATAAACTTGCTGCAGCATTTCTCACCTGCTCCCAGAGTCTGTGTTGTTGACTCTGTGCCAAATCACCTCCAACACCCAAGGGCAGATAGGGTCGGGTAGAGAGCTGTCCACAGCACAGGTAACATCTGGCACCCAACGTGTTTGATAGACTACTTCATTGGCCTCATTTTGTGGCTGCTTGCGAACCTTCTTTTCTGAGGGCTCATTTTTGCCTGTTGCTGCAAGGACTATGCTTGTAGTTTGACCTGATCTGCTCTTCTCCTTAAAGTGCTGCTGTTGTTCCCCCTTCAGTTGCTTCTTTGGTGAGTTGGTCTCTTAGTGTTTTATATTCTGAGTCCTGTAAAGGTGAGCATGTGGATCTCATTTCTGTCTTCTTTGTCTTATCTGTCTGTCCATCCTGGTAATTTCACTTTTGGTCTCAGTTTGTGCCATGGACTGGGTTGCTTCTGGGACCTCTTGTTCCGAGGGGTGATTAGAATTCTGGCCTGGTGAGCAAAGAATTCAGAGAATGACAAACAGAGATGACATAAAGAAGTGTGGTATCTGAGTGTATTTGTACAAAGTAAAAATCAGGCTTATAGAGTATACAGAAAACAGGGCAAATGACAGAAGTAGGCAGGAGATGGCCACATCAAGGTCAGTGAGAACAAGCAGCCAGGTGCAAAGTGGAGGAACAGTGGTGTCCTTCTTCCTGGGCTATTTTAGTGGCCCCAAGGTAAATTCTCTGGGTCTGTCTAAGGCAAGCAGCTGAAGGTTGTATTCTAACATTCCTTGGCTGTAATATAAATAATTAGTGACAGAAACCCTACAACTTCTCTCTGGTATGTAAAGCAACTCTGCCTTGTGTGGGACTGCTCTGATAAAGCAGCTTCCTCGTAAAAAATTCCAAGCTAATTACAGCTAGGAAATCAATTAGAATCATTGAAACACTGTTGAGGCCAGGAAATAATGTTTAATATCAGTTTAGCTAATAACAAATCATTTCTTAGGGCACCTTTATGCCTGAACAAAGAAAGCACACAGATCTCTCCACAGACTTTAGCAGAGACCAATCTGGAACACATCAGATTTAGGAGATGCCAGTGACTGAATATCCAGGAGGCAAGCTAGCTCCCTTTGAAGCTGCATGCCTCAGGTCCATGACCAGGTTTTCAAGCCTGACATGCAGACTTTACTGGAGTAGATGAGTGGGCGTGGCAAGTTCTGTTTGTGGGTGAACATGCAATGAGCATGAGGCAAGGGTGAGGCAAATGTCCAGTGATTGTGCTGCAAGAGTGCAGTGAGCTTGCTGTGGGCATCTTTTTGTTTTTCTTTTTCTTTAGGTGAGTGTGCTGTGGCAAACATGTGACCAGTTTGCAATGAGCATGCAGTGGCCATTTTTGTTCTTCTTTGTCTTTGTGTGATCATGCTGCAATAAATGTGCAGCAGCCATCTTTTCTGTCTTCTTTGTCTTTGTCCACTATTTTCACTTTTGGTCTGGATTTGTCCTAGTATCTGACATAGGGGCTTGTTTCCCAGGTTGTGGTACTAGGGATCAGCTCCTGAGCACCTTCTCCTTCCTGGGCACAGCTGCCATGGATTGGGTTCCTTGCAGGGGACCCCAATTTCCTCAGGATGAGAGTTCTGGTCAGGTGGGCAGTAAGTCGGTGGATGACAAACAGACTCGACACAAGAGTGTGGTGAATCTGAATGTATTTCTTAAAAATGGCATCAGACTTTTACAGTCATTGCAAAAGAGAAATGATAGATCTGGCAGCTCAACAGTTGAGGTACATCTGAGGCTCCCTGAAACACATTGCATCTAAAGCAGCAGCCATTCCCTCTGGACTGGTGCTGCATTCCCCCGGGCCCAAGCGCTCTGGGCCCGGGGGACTGCGAACTGCATGAATCTAGGTCCTAGTCCATCTCAGTTGGTGAGTAAGAGAGAGAGCAAGAGAGAGCACAAAGTGAAAACCAGGCTTATATGGCATACAGCAAGTAGGGCCGATGACAAGAGTCACGTAGGTGGGTGGAGGTTACAGCAAGGGGCACAAGGCTGAGGTCACATAGGCAAGTGACCACTACATCAAGGTCAGTAGGATCTGGTAACCAGGTGTGAAGCAGGCGGAAGAAGAGTTGAGCCCTGCCTGCTGGGGCTATCTTGTCATTCCTATGCTAATTCTCTGGTTATACTGGAGGCAAGGACTAGGAGAATCTGACCTAGCATTTCCTGCTAATTTCTCTGGGTCTTGCTGGAGGCATGCACCTGGAAATTCTAACCTAACTAATGTCCTTGAGTGAGAGAACCCCTTGATTATTTTCTAGTGTGTAAAACAGTTCTTACTTCTGTAGGACTGCCCTGAGAATTCTAACTAACAGTAATCAATGGTGCCTGATCTCTATTGCTAACTCTGAGGAAAAAACCTGTCTGGCAAGGCAGATTCCTTGAGAGAAATTCCAAGCTAAGGACAGCTTGGAATAGAATTAGGATAGGTTGGAAACATCATGCTGGCCAGGAAACAATGCCCAATCTTAGCCATTTACGAATCATTTCTTGGGGTACCTTTATGCCTAAATAAGAGGACATGTTGACAATTGGGAAGACTAATCTGGAACACGTCTGAGTTAGGAGATGCCAGCGACAATCTGAAAACCCAGGAGGCACAAGCTCCCCTTTGAGGCTAAAACGCCTCTCATCCTTAATCAGGCTTTTACCCTCGATAATTCGGATATGACTGGTGTAGACAAGTGGGCATGGCACACAGCATCCAGGCATAAGGTCTTTGAGCTACACCTGAGGGAGTCCCCTGCTTAGTACACTGTGACTTTTGTCGCTTCTGTTATATTTGTTATATTTGTTGTTTGTTTCCTTTGTGCTCATCATCATCATGAGTTCTCTCCCCTTTACCATTAAGGAACCCCAGATTAGGGCTCTGAAAACCCTTCTAGTTACTTGTAGTCTCAAGGTTAAGACTCATGACCTGGACCAATTTTGGGAGGAGGCTGATATATTGGCCTCCCTGGATATCCCTGGAGAACATGTGAGACCCTGACTTCTGGATGCATCTTCTCTTCCTTGCCTGAAAGAATGTACAGCCTGGAATTATCCCTCCCTTGTTCTTTGTCTCCATCCTCCTTGCAGTCATTGCCAGTCTTAAGAATTCTTCCCCAGAGGAATTGGTGGTTCCCCATAATAAACACTGTCAGGATCGGGCTAATATTCACCTTTCCATTACTGACCCTGTCCCACTTTCTCCATGCAAACAGGCTGATTTTAGCAATGAGAGTGTGGGTGCCTCTGTTCCAGGACTCCAGCTGTCAGGTTTCAAGCCAGCCTTTATTGCACCACTGTTCAAAGTCCCTCACTCATTAGCCCTTCTACTCTGGCCACATCAGAGGTACCACCAGCTTATCTCTGGTGTGATTTAGGAGGACTTTGCCTTCCAGCAGTCACTTCTGCTGTGGTTGCTCCTGCAAGGACCATCCCTTGTGCCAGACTGACTCTTCACTAGGGGCCTCATTCTCCTTAGGTATATCATTCCCTGTCAATGTTGGCCCTGATGTAGTGACTAGGCCCTGGATTCTAACTCCTCTGGCAGACTTGGCACTAATCAGAAAAGCTGTCAATGATTCTGTCCCAGATTCCCCTTATTTTGAATAAGTATTGAAGCAATGGGGCATGCACCTCAAAACTATGATGAATACACTTTGTAGCAAAAGCTGTGTGACCATCTACACACAGTATTCCTTTCAGACACAATATATACAACTATTAACCCAATGACTTCATAAAAGGGGGGTTCTAGCCTTATAACATAGCCAACAAGAGGTTGTAAGTTCTGGCTTGGAGACATTCAGAATTTGAAAGGATTTTAATATCATTGACCAGAAGGGATCGACTGGTTCTGTGTTCCAGAAAAAGTTCTGGAATTGAGGTTCCTTGTGATTTGGTAACTGGGTGTAAGGTATTCATTAGTCTAGAGGATGGGGTCAACACAGGTTTAGGGTTTGTCAAAACCTGATTTGGGCCTACAGCTGATGTTGGTTGGTTTAGAATCAACATTATCAAAAATCTAACTGTAAAGAGCAATTTGGGAATGCTACCTCCAGTAATGTGAAGCCAAAGCCCCCTTGACTTCCTGGCCTCTCATCTTTTAGCTTGCTTTCCTTTGTCAGTGAACCTGAGTAAAACTTTGAAGTTGTCTCCCTGCCAGAAAATTGTAATAAAGTCTTCCTTTGACACCCTCCACCCCCCATTCCCAGTGCCTGATGTTTCACATCCCCAAGCAGCACAGTAGAATTGTTCAGGAACCCCATATGTGGCAGTTCTTTTCCTCATGGTCATATGCAAAAAGTTTCCCATTGACATTTGGAATATGAATCTCGTGGAGTCTGTTGGGTGTCTGGCCATGAGTTATCAGCTAGCCAGCACAAATCAAAAGTCAGATCTGGAAACCCATGTATTCCAAGTGACCCCTTTGTACAGGCTAGTTGGGTACAGGCTAGTTGGGTACAGGCTAGCACTGGCTATTATGCCTAGGATTTTCAATCACCCAGATTAGGTCAAAAGGCTGATGTGGGTTGGGGGCTGCAATACATACAGTTAACAAAGACAGTAGGCTCAAGACCAAGTTAAATTTAACGTGACAGGGTTGGTGCTCTTCTGAACCTTCCATTCTGGTAACACTGGAGTTTGGTGATCTTCCTTAGGGGAAAATGGATCAGCTAGTCTAGCATGAGTGTAGTGCACCCAGGCAGTGATCCCATCCATTTTAATGGCAGTTGGCATGGTTAGCAGGACAATGAAAGATCCTTTCCACCTGGGTTCCAGTGCATCCCGGCAAAATCTCTTCACATAGACGTAGTACCCTGGTTGAAACTTGTGTGGTTCCAGAACTGGGTTTGTGTTATAGGGATCACACAGTCTAGGCCAAACATATTTATGAGTCCACTGGGTTACTCTGACTCTAGTTATTAAGTCATCATCTCCCAATTCTACAATAGCTGAAGACTGCAGGTTGGGTACAATGTGGGCAGGGACACTTTACATAATATCAAAGAATTCTTTGCCCAATATAATGCAAAGGGAAAAAGCATCACCCAGTCTCTGTCAGTCTCTAAGGTCAATTTAGTTAAGGTCTCTTTCAATGTTATGTTCATTCTTTCTACCTGTCCTGAACTTTGGGGTTGATATGCACAATGTAACTTCCATATCTAAGTAAGATATCCCCCAGCAACTTCTTAGCCACTACTTTGCAGTCTTGGCTTTTGTTGGGAATTCCTCTGTCCATCTAGAGAAGGTGTCCATGAACACCAGCAAATACTTGTAACTTTACTTTCCTGGCTCCATTTCTGTAAAACTAACTTCCTAGTAGGCCCCTTGGCTAGGTTGTTACCCCTAGCCACTGATGCTGCTACTTTTTGATGGCCTGGACAATGTATGATTGCCAACTTCTTTGGCAACCAGAAGACTTTAAGAAGTTGTATAATTTCATCTTTATTCTTGATGGTTTTCCCTTCTGCAGTTAGCATCCCCATTTCCTGGTAAATAGCCCCATGTACATGAACAGTTGCAAATGGATATTGACTGTCCATGTAAATGTTAACAGCCAGTCCTTATCCCATGATGAGGGCATGTGTTAGTGTTATCAGTTCATCCCTTTGAGCTGAAGTGCCTAGGGGAAGAGATTGAGCCCAGGTCGCCTCTGTTTCTGTAATCACTGCCGCTCCTGATTTCCTGTGACCTTTGTGAATGAAACTGTAAACCAAATTCACTCTGCCTCTGACAGAAGGGAGTCCTTCAAGTTGGGTTTGGTACTATGTACCTGGGCCAAGATTTCACTACATTGGTGGAGCAGATGGTCCAAGTCAGGATCAGGGAGAAGAGTCACAGGATTTAAGGAGGCAGGTGGCTGGAAGGTAAATCGGCCAGGGTTAATCAGTAAGGTCTGATAATGAGTCATGTGGTTATTACTGAGCCACCCATCAGGTATCTGTTTGAGTACTCCTTCAATTGCATGGGGGTAGTTATGACTAAATTCTATCTCAAAGTTAATTTATTTGTATCCTTAACTAGTAATGCCTTAGCCACAATAATACACAGGCAAGGTGGCTGTCCAACTGCCACTGAGTCTAATTTCTTGGACAATAAACTACTGGCTGTTTCCATGGCCCTAGATTTGGGTCAAAACTTCTTTGGCTACTTTTTTATGTTCATCAACATAAGGATGAAATGGCTCAGTAATATCTGGTAATGCCAAAGCAGGGGCTGACAACAGAGCCTGTTTCACTTTCTCAAAGATCCTTTGGTGTTCCTGAGTCCAAACAAAGTCCTTGGCTTCTTTGGTGCCCTCATATAGAGGTTTAGCCATTTCATCAAACCCAAGAATCCATACCCTACAATAGCCTTCAGCAGCAAAGAACTCTTTCACCTTTTGTGGGCTCTAGGGGGTAGGGATGCTAATGACTGTCTCTTTTCTTGCCATGGAAAGCCATCTCTGGCCTTTCTTCAGAATATAATTGAGATAGGTGATTTTGATACTACAGAGCTGTGCTTTTTTAGCAGATGCCAATATCCCATGCCCCCAGACCCTGTAGGAGATTTTGAGTCCTTGTTTGACAACTTTCTTTAGTTTCTGCTGCAACTGGGAAATCGTGTATGTATTGGAGAAGGGTTATGTCTGGGTTGGTAGCCCAGTACTCACCCAAGTCCTTCTGTAGAACTTTACCAAAAATGGTGGGTGAGTTCTTATAGCCTTGGGGCAAGCAGGTCTAGTTGAGTTGTCCATTAATGTCTATTTGTGGATTACATCATTCAACAGCAAAATATTCCTGGCTTTTAGGGGCAAAGGATAGGCTTAAAAAAGCATCTTTTAGGTCAAGAACAGGATACTACTTCCAATCTGGCAGTAAGGAGCTCAACAAAGTATAAGGATTAGGTACTGTAGGGTGTACATCCATTACTGTGGTTAACTTCCAGTAGGTCCTGGATGGGATGATAGTCATTGGAATTTGGCTTCTTCACAGGCAACAATAGAGTATTCCACGTTGATTAACATGACCTGAGGACTTCCAGAGTCAAAAGTTTTCAGATATAGGGGGTGATCCACTTTTGTACCTCTTGAGAGATACTGGCAGACTCATGCTAAGTCTGCCCCTGTATTCAGCTCTACAAATACAGAATGTTGATGTTTTGCTAAAACTCTAGTTTCTGCCCATACTTGGGTGTCAGGGTTCCCTAGAGTCACAGACTACTTAAGGTAGTCTCTATGTAGCAAAGGAATTTGTCAATGACTTACAGTCTGTAGTCTAACTCCCAACAATCAACTCCCAACAAAGGTCAGCAGCAGCTGTTAATGGAAGTCCAAGGATCTAGCAGTTGCTCAGTCCCACAAGGCAAGCAGGCAAAGGAGAGTGAGCCTTCCTTCTTCCAAAGTTCTTATATAGGTCTCCAGAAAAAGATGTGGCCCAGATTAAAGGTGTGTGCCACCACACCTTTAATCCTATATGACCTTGAACTCATAGATCTTTTTATTTTATTCTTCTAGGATTCACAGCCACTATGCCTCAAGATCCCCATGCCAAGATTCAGGTCGGAAACTTGTATCTCTCAGCCTCCAGATTAGGGCCACAGGTGAGCCTTCTAATTCTGGATTGTAGTTCATTTCAGATATAGTCAATTTGACAACCAGGAATAGCCACTACAATCAACCTCTTATCAACTTGACACAAATAATATCTCATGTCCACATAAAACAATAATGAAATCATGAATAAGCCTAACATGATATAACTAATCCTCATACAATCTCAAGCACATTTGTAAATTTACAGTGGGGCAATGTCCCTTGGGAACATTCTTTTAGTGCCTCAACTTAAATACCAATTGATGTTAAAGAAATTGGAAGAAAGATAAAATCATTCTTAACAAAATAAGACGGAAGCATTCATATTACTTTATAATCCTCATTTCTGCAACTGATTACGTGGCCTTAGCTGGTATTTATAACTACCTTCCTCTACTATCCATTCTGTATTTCCTTCCCCCTCAGCAAGCACCTCAGCAGGTCTTGGCTCTTTTCCTGGAGGATTGACCCATACCTTCATTCCTGATAGGTCTGCATCCTTTGTCATCCTGCTTGGATTAGGCTGTTGTAGTTTCCCATTGACTTTAATCACAGGACATGGAATTACTAAGAGATGCCCTAAGGGATCTCCTGCACTCCAGACATAATCCTGCTTACCTCCATTGTGAAGAGGCAATCCAATTTCTCCATGGTAATCTGGAGCTATCGTTCCTTCTAATACTGTTATTCCTTTCTTAGCCTGTTGGTTTAAGGGCATTAGAAGCCCAAAATGACCAGGGGGAAGTCTGAGCTTCCAGTTCAATGGAATGTTTGTTGTCGTTCCTGGTAGGAGAACTCCCACCTCTGGAACCAAAACTTCTAGGTCAGCAGAACCTAGAGTTGTGGGGACAGGAAGCAAAAATTTTCCTAGAGGGTCACTAGGAGTGATAGTGAGTAGAACTATTCCCTTTTTCACCCCTTGATTCCTGGACCTATGGATCCTAGCTATGGGGGAAACTGTACCATATATTGGACACTGATTCAAAGCATATACTGCCTTCTGAATAACTCTGCCCCAGCCTTCCATGCTGTTGCCACCTAATTGGCATTGTAGCTGTGTCTTTAAAAGACCATTTCATCTTTCTATCAGACCAGCAGCTTCAGGATGATGGGGAACATGGTAAGACCAGTGGATTCCATGATCATGGGCCCACTGTCTCACTACTCTGGCTGTGAAGTGAGTTCCTTGGTCAGAAGCAATATTGTGTGGAATACCATGATAAGGCATTCAGTGAGTCCACGAATGTTGGTTTTGGCAGAAACATTTCGTGCAGGAAAGGCAAATCCATAACCAGAATAAGTGTCTACTCCAGTAAGAACAAGACGTTGTCCTTTCCATGGAGGAAGTGGTCCAATGTAGTCAACCTGCCACCAAGTTGCTGGCTGGTCACCTCGAGGAATGGTGCCATATCTGGGGCTCAGTGTTGGTTTCTGATGTTGGCAGATCTGGCATTCAGCAGCAACTGTAGCCAGGTCAGCCTTGGTGAGTGGAAGTCCGTGTTGTTGAGCCCAAGCATAACCTCCATCTCGGCCACCATGACCACTTTGTTCATGTGCCCATTGAGCAATGACAGGGATGTCTGGGGAAAGAGGCTGAGTGTCCACCGAACGGGTCATCTTATCCACTTGATTATTGAACTTCTCCTCAGATGAAGTCATCTTTTGGTGAGCATTTACACGGGACACAAATATCTTCACATCCTCTGCCCATTTGGAGAGAACTATCCACATACTTCTTTCCCAGATGTTTTTCTCACCAATTTTCCAATTGTGATCTTTCCAGGTCCCTGACCATCCAGGCAATTCATGAGTCAGTGAACAATCGTACTTCTGGCCATTTCTTCTTCCAAACAAACTGTAATACCATGTGTACTGCCTGGAGTTCTGCCCACTGTGAAGATTTTCCTTCACCTGTATCTTTCAGGGTTGTCCTGGAAAGGGGTTGCAATGCTGCAGCTGTCCACTTCTGGGTGGTGCCTGCATAACATACAGAGCCATCAATAAACCAGGTCCTAGTCTTCTCTTCTTCAGTCAGACGGTCATAGGGAATACCCCATGAGGCTATAGATGCATGCTTGGCAGCAGATGGCATTGTAACAGGAGTGGAAACCATAGGCATTTGAGCAACTTCTTCATGTAACTTGCTTGTCCCCTCAGGAACTGCTCTGGCCCAATCACATATTTATCACTTGCATTTGATAATTGACTGCTGCTGTGCACATCCTACTTTATGACTTGAAGGGTCTGATAGCACCCAGCTCATGATGGGTAGTTCAGGTCGCATAGTAACTTGATGTCCTATTGTCAAACGTTCAGTTTCTACTAAGGCCCAATAGCAGGCCAAGAGCTGTTTTTTAAACGGGAGAATAGTTGTCTGCAGATGATGGTAGAGTTTGCTCCAAAATGCTAAGGGTCTCTTCTGTGATTCACCTATAGGGGCCTGCCAGAGGCTCCAAACAGCACCTCTATTTGCCACAGGCAATTCAAGTACCATCGTGTCTGCTGGATCATATGGTCCAAGTGGTAGAGCAGCCTGGACCTGTTGAAGAGCCTTCTCCTGTTCCAGGCCCCACACAAAGCTAGCAGCTTTCCAAGTCACTTGGTAAATGGGCCTGAGTAGCACACCCAAGTGAGAATGTGCTGTCTCCAGAATCCAAATAGACCCACTAAATGGTGTGCTTCTTTCTTGGTGGTGTGAGGGGCCAGGTGCAATAACTTATCTTTCACCTTAGAAGGAATATCATGCATGCCCCACATCACTGAGGTAGATGGTCCTTGAATTTTGGTTGGATTTATTTCCCATCCTCTGGTACGCATTTGTGTTACCAATGAGTCCAAAGTGGTTGCTACTTCCTGCTCACTTGGTCCAATCAGCATAATGTCATAAATATAGTGCACCAATGTGATATTTTGTGGAAGAGACAAATGATTAAGATCTCTTCTAACTAAGTTATGACATAGGGCAGAGTTAATATATCCTTGAGGCAAAACTGTAAAGGTATACTGCTGCCCTTGCCAACTGAAAGCAAATTGCTTCTGGTGGTCCTTATGGACAGGTACTGAGAAGAAGGCCTTTGCCAGATCAATGGCTGCATACCAGGCACCAAGAGATGTGTTTATTAGTTCAAGTAAAGAAACTACATCTGGTACAGCAGCTGCAATTGGAGTTACTTCTTGATTTAGTTTTTGATAATCAACTGTCATTCTCCATGATCCATCTGTCTTCTGCACTGGCCAGTTAGGAGAGTTAAAGGGAGATGTGGTGGGAACCACCACCCCTGCATCTTTCAAGTACTTGATAGTAGCAGTAATTTCTGTAATTCCTCCAGGAATACGATACTGTTTTTTATTCACTTTTTTTTTTTGCAGAGGCAACTCTAAAGGCTTCCATTTAGTCTTTCCAACCATGATAGCCCTCACTCCACAGATCAGGGAATCAATGTGAGAATTCTGCAATTTTCTGAGTATGTCTATCCCAATTATACATTCTGGAACTGGAGAAATAACCACAGGATGTGTTCAGGGACCTACTGGACCTACTATGAGTTGGACATCAGTCAAAACTCCATTAATCACCTGTCCTCCATAAGCCCCTACTTTAACTGGAGGGCCACAATGTTTCTTGGGATCTTCTAGGATCAGTGTCAATTCAGAACCATTATCCAATAGACCCCAGAAAGTCTGATTATTTCCTTTCCCCCAGTGTACAGTTACTCTTGTAAAAGGCCGTAGGTCCCTCTGGGAAAGAACTGGAGAAAGGCTAACAGCAAAACTTTTAGGTATCTCATCAAGATCCTCCCTCAGAGGAACCTGGCCACCCCTTCATTCAAGGGGTTCTGGATCTGCAAACTGGCTCAAGTTTGGAAATTGATTCACTGGCCGAGACTGCCTTTTGCCACGATCCAATGTAGCCCTTCTTTCATTTGTTTGAGAAATTTTCTGCTTATACAGGTCAAACAGATATACAGTGGGCTTCCTATCT
>JADRCC010151968.1:0-10019 GCA_019843855.1 Hylomyscus alleni
AGAGAGAGAGAGAGAGAGAGAGAGAGAGAGAGAGAATAAAGCAAAGAATGAATATGAGTTAATAATTCTCTTAACTGAGGTCTGAGCCAGGAATATTTGACTATAGTCTAAAAGAAATAAATTCTCTGTTAATGTGTAAAATTTAGACTTTTCTGCTGTTGTAAGTGATACTATAATTTTCCAAAATACTAGGCCAATTGAAGGATTTGGTATATATGAAGAATGAGAGTCCCTATAATTGATGTGTAATTGCAATTTACAATTAGTTTGTGTAGTTACAAGTATAATTTTGAATGGCTGTACATTAAAAAAAAATCTCACTGGCCTTTGGTTCAAAAGTCCTAGATATCGGTTATGAAATCTTCAACACATAATCCTGATTTATTTGTGATATAATATAAATATTAGCCTAAATTATCTAGTATATGAAATTTTGAATTTTTCTTTGTTTATATGAGTGTTTGAAAAGATGGTACATAAATTCATTACTAGATATGCTCAGCCTCCAACCCATGGACAAATATAGCCTCCAAATTATAAAAATTATAAATTTAATTTTAAAATGTTAAGAGATTTTTGTAGGTCTAGAGAGATGGGTCTGCAGTTAAGAGACTAATTGCTCTTCCAGAGGTCCTAAATTCCATTCCCAGCAACTACATGGTGGCTCACAACTGTCTGTAATGGCATCTGACGCCCTCTTCTGGTATGTCTGAAGACAGTGAAAGTTTACTCACATACATAAAATAAATAAATCTTTTAAAAAAGGAGAAAGAAATTTGCAAAATTTTTGTTACTCACTATATGCAATATTTAAGCATAAGTGGTGAAATTATGTCCCAACTTCAGAAATTTGCCACAGAACCAATGACATTTTTATGCTTCTTTCTCCAGTTTGAGAATTGACTCTGGTAAGTTCTAGAATTACACTAAGTAATTCTTTACTGAATACAAAGGAATAGGTATATGAACAGAAATTTATGAGGGGCGAACATAACTATTCCCCTTCTGTTATCCCTGGCCTGATGTGTTTATAGTTTTTTTCCCCCCCGAGACAGGGTTTCTCTGTAGCCTTGGCTGCTATCCTGGAACTCACTCTGTAGACCAAGCTGGCCTTGAACTCAGAAATCCACCTGCCTCTGATGTGTTTATAAACAGCCAAACCCTGGACATGACCACCTCTCTCTCCCTGGATGGAAGATCATAACTAAGAAACTCTATGGTGAAAGAAACAAGTGAACAGTGATCACCAAAGAAGAAAACTCTCAAGGAGCTTGGGCAGTCTGAAGACTTTGTGCACCAAAAGTATTTTCCTGATTTCACTCTTCCCTCAAAAAACAGGGACTCAGTCATTTCCCTCTGAGCATATCCTGTAGAAATGTTTGCCCAGAGAATCAAGGCTTTGAATGATACTGGTAATAAATTTTGATCTTTGAAAAACAATAATATTGGTTTTCTTTAGTTTTCTGTCTTTGTTCAGAGATTATTACTGTTTTGCCCGAGAAATCTCTACTGTAAGTTTACCATGTTTCCCACCTACATTTATTTACCTACAGCCTCAGCATACCATGTAATGAGGGAAATAATAGCTTTATGAAGCTAAAGAAGAAAAGGCTAACTAAAATTTAATTTGACTAAATTTTAAGGGAAAATACAAACTGGGAGACCTTGCTATGCTAATGCATTAAACTGGCTTATTACAAAGTTTTATATTATTCCTTTCTGACTAGTTCATATATTCTCATAATTATTGAGTACACATAGTAAAATGCACCTTGTCATAATCATACACATATGTGGTAAGTGGTTCAAGAAGTATATCCTTTTTATAAAGTATTTCATGTAGCTCAGCATCCATAAAATCAAAGCAAGTATGGTAGACTACAAAATCCTCAGTGCTGTCAAGATGGCTCAGTGGTTAAAGGCACCTGCAGAGCACTGGGCCTGTGAACCTGAGTGCTGTCCCTAGAACTGACATGGTGGAAGAAAATAAATGACTGTTTCATGTTGTCCTCTGATCCTCACACAACCCTTACACATACACACACATACAACAAATAAACAAGAAAATAAATAAATAAATAACGTAATGAAGTTAGTGATCATAAAACCTCTTTTGAAAGAGGAATTGATCTGCTGAACATCTAGCACCCAGTGACGGGAGAAATAGCATTGACACAATGTGGGGACTCACCTGTTTCCCCCCTGTTCCACTGCATTAGAGTTGCATTAGATTGCGATGCTAAGGCAACCAAAATGAAGGAGTGACAACCTCAGCACTTTTATAATATGACCACAGAATAACCTAAGCTCTACTTAGAAACCTGTTACTACACAATGAAGATTAAGAAAATAGTATGTTCTATTATTTAACTGTAAATTAAAAAAAAACATTTCTTTTGGACAAAGGGATACATGGATATGTGTTATTAGAATTTATATCTTGAGAGACTGAGGTTTGTTAGTTTTCCCAATAGTTTAGCTATAACAAAGGGTATTTGATACGCATTTAACTAAGGAATAATTACATAATTACACTAGTCTTTCTTACCCTTATTAACAGGGGCCAAACAAAAGGCTAAAATAGAAGAAATGAGCTACCACATTATACTTCAACTTGCAATCCTGGCAAATGCTTAACTGGCTTATGATTGTTCTTGTATTCATTTGAGTGATATTTAGGTATTTATTGATTTAAGTCAATAATAAGAGAAAAATTAATATCACTCACCTTGGTTATAAATTTCTTGGTATATACTACATACTTACTGCTGTTTTTCACTTACAATTTTCTAGTAAACATTACAAAATATGTGCTAATTTTATGTGCATGATCATATTCTACCTTAAATCCAAGGGGAACAGAAACCATGCATTAAAAAACACTATAATTATGAGAAAGCAGGGAGATAAAGGGAGAGAGTGGATGGTAGAGAGAATAAGGGAGAAGATGAGGATGTTTTATTGATCCTGGTGTATAACCTTCATATGCTTCTGTTATACTAGATTATTCCCCGGACAGAATACTGTTCAGACAGCATAAATTCTTGAACTGGGTTGCCATGTATGTTCCTTCAATAATAAGTATTGATATTTAATAATGAAAGCTAGATGAATTACCCTTGTTGCCTGTGACAGGCATAATGAAATAAGAATTACCACAGCTATTTAGTACTTTTAAAAGCAGTGTTGTAGGAAATGAAGCTACGCAATAGAAACCTTGATCAACAGTACCTCATAAAAATGTCCATTGGAAAAGCCTGAAATAATTCTTCCCAAATGCATTTACTTTAATGTTTTAATGTTTATAAAACTTTTATGCTTTCACTATGTGGAAAATTTCAGTGTTTTATTGAATGCGTTTCTATGATCTACAAGTCTTTGGTGTGAAAGTAATTTTCTTCCTGCTTTTCTGAACTTGGCTCACATAATCAATATAAAAATTGAGGAAAAGTGCTAATCAATGATCTGATTTGTGGTGTTCATTAGGAAAAAAGAGTCATCATGATCCAACTTTGAGAGGAAACACAAAGTTATAGTATAGAAATTATATCAAATAATAAAAGCAATATTCAGCTAATTTATATATTTTGAGGAAGGAGACCAAAAATAATGAGTACAGTAAATCATATGAGATGAGATGGGAAATGGTCCAACGGGTATAATACTAGCCATGCAAACCTGACCACCCGAGTTTCATAACACAAACTCAAGTAAAAATGCCTGATCTGGTGGCTTATACCTGTAATCTCACCCAGAGTTTCATGGGCCAGCTAGTCTGGAGTATGTAAAAATAGAAAAACCTATGAGAAAGACTGAGTAGAAGCTGAAAAAAAAATATATGCACAAAAGTCGTCCCTTCACCTTTAAAGGCATATTTGTGGTATTCTTATGCTGAGGGTATCCTGGGTTCTCATACATTATTTGAGAATTAAAACATTTTGCCATACAGTGTGATCTGATCTCAGTAATTCTGCAGTCGTGTTTCCTTCTTCCCAGGTGACCTTAAGTCTGTGTAAAGTTCACAGATGAGGTTAACTATGGCAAAAAGTCAGCCTAGGCAATTTAGAAAGACCATGTCTCAATTTTAAATAAGTAAATAAACAAAAAAAAAATGACTTCTCAAAAGGCTTGAGGGTTTAGCTCAATTGCATAGTACTTGCCTAACATATGGAAGTCAAAGGGCTCCATCTCCAGTAATGAAAAATATAGAATAATGTACCCCACATATTAATAAAGATTGATTTTATGTATTTCTTCATTCCACAGAGGTCACCTGAACACTTATTATATGATAGGTTTTGAATTTTAAAAATACTTGAATGAAATAAATATCTAGTAGAAAATTCAAGAAACAGACTATGACCACATGGTCTAAGAAAGTCAAATTGCCATTAACAGAAGATGTAAAGATTGTGAGAGAAGTATGTTATGGTAGGAGGACAAGGAGCTCCTCTTTAGATATGAAGAATTTAAGAAGTCTTTTGAGAATCTAGGTGAGAATTTCCTTTTAGAATTTATATTTACAGACCCACAAGATGGCTCAGTGGGAAAAGGCATTAATTCCAGGAACCGCAAGGTGGCAGAAAGAAATGGCTCCCTCAAGTTATTCTCTGACCTCCACAAGCTAACCATGAATGCACCACCATGTGTTTGAGCATACATGCATGTGTAGCACACACACACATACACACACACACACACACACACACACACACACAAAACCCACATAGAATACACAAACAATTTTTAAATAATTTGGGTGTAGGAATCTAGAGGGAAGTTGTGTCAATTGAAGATAAAAATTTGGTCCTTATCAACATTATGTGATATTTAAAGCTACCACAAACAATTCTTTAAAGAGTTTCTTTATTTAGTGCATTTGCTGTTTTGATTATTATGTGATGAGAGAAATTTCTTTTCTGGTCCAGTCTATTTGGAGTTCTGTAGGTTTCTTGTATGTTCATGAGCATCTCTTTCTTTAGGTTAGGGAAATTTTCTTCTATAATTTTGATGAAGATCTTTACTGACCCATTACATTGGGAGTCTTGACTCTTTTCTATACCTATTATCCTTAGGATTCTCATAGCATCCTGGATTTCCTGGATGTTTTGGGTTAGGAGCTTTTTGCTTTTTTCATTTTCCTTGACTGTTGTGTCAATGCTTTCTATTGTGTCTTCTGCCCCTAAGATTCTCTCTTCTATCTCTTGTATTCTGTTGGTGATGGTAGCATCTATGACTCCTGATTTCTTTCTGGTTTTCTATCTCCAGAATTGTCTCTCTTTCTGATTTCTTTATTGTTTCTTTTTCCATTTTTAGATTCCGGATGATTTTGTTCATTTCCTTCACCTGTTTGATTGTGTTTTCCTGTAGTTATTTAAGGAATTTTTGTGTTTCCTCTTTAAGGACTTCTAGCTGTTTATCTGTGTTCTCCTGTATTTCTCTGAGGGAGTTATTTATGTCTTAAGAACTTTAAAAGCAGTAAGGGAAAAAGTCAAGTAACATATAAAGACAGGCCTATCAGAATTACATCAGACTTCTCACCAAAGACTATGAAAGCTTGAAGATCCTGGGCAGATGTCATTAAGACCCTATGAGAACACAAATGTCAGCCCAGGCTACTATACCCAGCAAAACTCTCAATTACTATAGATGGGGAAAACAAGATATTCCATGACAAAATGAAATTTACACAATATCTTTCCACAAATCCAACCCTACAAAGGCTAATAGATGGAAAACATGAATATAAGGAGCAAAACTACACCCTAGAAAAAGCAAGAAAGTAATCGTTCAACAAACCCACACAAACCTAATTCCACCTCTTACAAAAAAAACAGCAGGAAGTAATAATTGCTTCTCCTATCTCAGCCTCTCTATTAGTAGTATTGTTTATTTCATGTTTTTACACTATACTATGGTTTTCAGAACAGCTTACATATCTCAAAAGCATTTATACAGCCAAAAGAAATGTAGACAATTAACTTGGGAGGTAGCTTGTGAGAGAACAACAAACAGTGAGAATGAGTGCTTTACTTTACGTTTCTAACTATTGTATCAAATTTGAAGAAGAGGACTTTATAAGTTACTCTTTCTCTGAGATGAATGCTTTTCCAAATTATCACAGCCAATGAACCAGATTCTTACCCTCACCTAATGTCTGTGCCACCCTCCAAGCAGAACCATTGTTCATTGAAACAGTTGGTGAATGACTATATATAGACCATCTTAATACACATACCATTTCTTAAAAGAATGTAACCTGTTCTCTGTGGACTGAGAATAAAGTCACTCACTCAAATCAAACAGCTTTGATCTTAGCAGGAAATCTGTATCCCAAAACCGTGCCTACAATTCATTCCTTGGCGCAGCAGAACTGTCAACTCTCAGCTTAGCTACAATAGAGATAAAATCCTTTGGTGTTGTGAGGGTCATTCAAGTACAGCCTTATTACAATGAAATCCAATGTCTAAAAATAGTTCTTATTTTGGGCTTGTACCACAGTAAGAGCAAAGGTTTTAATCTCTACTAAATACAAAACATCAAATAAACAAGCAAAAGGTCTTTATATATATATATAATTTAAAAGAATACTAGTAGTGATGTATCATTTTAAAACATACAGTTAATATGTTTGCAGTTATTTAAAATTTATATTGAGAAAAACATGTATTTTCAATATTGCTGTATACAAGCATTTACATAAGACTGTTAAATTGATTGTTGTTTTGTATCAAACAACTTTTATAATACTCATTTTTATTATTATAGTATTTTATAAATTTTAAAGAATATGACAAAAAAAGATATTGTAGATATTGAAGGGGGTCTCTGGGAGGAGTTGGAGTACAAAAGGGAAACAAGAACGTGATTTAATTCTATTTACTTAAAATATGCTTTTAAATGTTAACAAATTCAGAAAAATTGAAATCACGTATCTTCTCTCATCATAATGCAAGAAAACTTAAATCAATAAAAAAAAGAGTTTCTTTGCTCTGTAGGAGAGGAATTGCTGTGGGCCCCATAGAGACTACGAATGTCAAAACCCAGCGGCTACAATACCTGAACCCTAGAGGATTTAAACACTTTAACCTTCAGCACTTCTCTTGAATGTTTCTAGGCATTTTCTTTCCCTCAGTGACACAGATTAGGTCAGATTAGACCAGATTAAAAATAGGTAATGGCAGGTTTACTAGGCAGGTTCACTCTACGTTGGGTTCGCCAATCTCACAGGTAGAGATCAGTGAAGTCGTACATCCGGGCTAAATCAAGGGGATTGTATAAAAGTTAGGCAAGGAGTGACTGGGAGCTCGGATTGAGTCCATAGATACTCAAAAACAGACACTTGGAGAGCAATCTTGGGTCCTCTTGCCAGAAAGGAGACCAGAAGGAGTGATGATATGTTAGGCCACAGTTTTCTCCAAAGAGTGGGGCAGTTTTCTCTGTGCAGTCAGGGGAAGGGGAAGGAAGGCAGAAGGTTTCCCAGATTTGTCAGGGGATGAGCAGGGATTCCAGCATAACAGTATTCTTAGTTCAAAGTCTTCATAGACTCTGCTCCAATCCTCAGATATTTACAACCTCAGTTTCTACTTATTTTCTTCTCTTTGATTTATTCCTTCTATACAGCAACTTACTAATGTTATTGTCCAGAATTTGGGCATTTGAGCAGTTAGTTCTCCATATCAGGACAAACTTCAATAGCTCACTGAAACTCTTCAACCATCTCCATAATCTCAGGGACATGCCTATTCATTGCAAAAGCAGGTCACCCTGCCCTACCCAAGATAAAGATCACAGTTAGCAAAGACAGCACACAGGAGAAGCCTTTGCTAGGGCCACATGTTGAAATACTAGGGAGAAATGTACAGGAAATGTCTCCCAAAAGTAAGCCAATAAACCAGGAAATCTGCTTATTTATACCATTTGGAAAGGAGCATAGCATATTTGTGCTCAGCTAGCAGTTCCACAAGCAGATTTCTAAGCCTAGAATCACAGACTTCACATAAAGACCTGCTTCCAAGGTCATGTAGGCACAGTAAATGAGGTGGTCTGTAGATCATGAAGAAGCTGGGCATGAATAATGTTTTCTGGGACTCATAGAGGCTGAAGCAGCAGTAGTTGCAGCAAGACCTTGCTGAGCAGAAGCTGTGACTTTAGCAACAGCTGGGTTTACAGTGTGGAGTGTATTTTCATCAAGTAATCCATGTTTGTAGTAACTCTAATACCACCATGAAGGTTTGCCATCTCTGGGTGAGGGCTGTCCTCATCCCAGCTTTCTCTCAAACACAGGACACAAAGCTGAAGGCTGTCAATGAATCAGAGAAGCTAGCTCCAGCATCTGAGTGCTCTTAAAGAGAGTAAACTCCAAAGGTGTTTAGAATAAAGATCTGTCTTGACATTAGCATTCATAAAGTGCTTAATTCTCCTGCCCCCAAACCCTCTGGTGAGTCAGCTTCCTCAGATTTGATTTGCCTCAAAGTCATGTTCTTAAGACAAGATTATCAAGGACACACATGTTTGGGTTACAAAAATAGATTAGAATAAAGGACAGAAAGACAGTTATTCAATAAGAAAAAGAAGACCCATTCAGAAGTATGTACTTCCCTGAAAGATAAATTTAAAATATAGACATAATTTTTAATTTTAAAAAATTGCTTATTTTATGTGTATGGATATTTGCCTATATATATATATATATATATATATATATGTGCACCATATAATAATCTGATGTCTGAAGAGGTCAGAAGGCATTGCATCCTCTGGAACTATAGTTACAGATTGTTGCAAGTCACCATGTAGATGCTAAGATCCAAACTTGTATTGTCCACAAGAGGAGCAAATGCTCTTAATTACTGAGTCATCTCTCCACCCTGAAATTTAAAATATGTTTTAGGAAGAATAGATTGAATATTTGCTCATAGATATGAAGGCTGAGCATCACTCCCTGCTATTAACAGTCTGGAGAAAATTTGAAGACTGATGAATTTATTAACTCAACTGGAATTATTTTTTAACAGAATAGAAACATGAGCAGTATAGCTTACCTGTGAATACTTTGAAAACATGAACATGGCTGAGGAGCAAAGGAGTAAGTAAGTTTAGTTGGTGTCTACTGGCAGAAAGAGTGATGACTTTGAAGAGTGATATAAATCAATGAATAAAGGTGACAAGGAATGACACAATTCAGCCTCAGTAATTAAGAATAAGCATCAATATAAAAGCAAATGTGATAAAAGCAAACTCAAGAGTCTCTTACTACTGCTTTAAATTCCTAAGTAAAATTGAAAGTCACAGATTCAAATAGGAGAGCTCTAAAGAGAGCTGAAAAAGAGAAATCTATAGGTGGTGGAACGAACGAAAGCAATTGAGAGGATGTAAGAGCCAGCAATAGGGTGCTTTAGGGTTTCTATTGCTATGAAGAGATACCATGGCCAAGGCAACTCTTATAAAGGACAACATTTAATTAGAGATGGCTTATAGAGATTGAGTCCATTATCATCATAGCAGGAAGCATGGGAGCATGTAGGCAGATATGGTGCTGGAGAAGGAGCTAAGAGTTCTGCATTTTGATTCAAAGGCATCGAGGAGAAGACTGACTCCTCCAGGAGCTAGGAGAAGCTCTCAAAGTCTACTCCCACAGTAACACACTTCCTCCAACAATGCCACACCTACTCAAGCAAGGCTACACCTCCTAATAGTGTCACTTCCTATGGGTCAAAAATTCACATACATAAGTCTATGGGGGCCAAACTTATTCAAACCAGCATATTGTCCAATGAACAATGTGGATCCCACTGACTATTTCTCTCCAGCTATGTTTAACTTCCAGAACACAGATAAAAATAGTTTGACTTGATTAATCTTGTTTCTCTGAGTATGAAAGCATGCATGTGGAGGTAGGAGGTATAAAGGGAGAAACTGCAACTGAGCATAGAATTTCAGCCATGTGTAAAGCAAAGAAATCAAGAGGAGATAACCGATAGTAGATTTTTATATGAGACATGATTTTGGTTTTTTTT
>JADRCC010152017.1:0-14110 GCA_019843855.1 Hylomyscus alleni
TCTGGGAGGAGTTGGGGTACAAAAGGAAAACAAAAATGTGATTTAATTCTATTTACTTAAAATGTATATAAATGTTAATAAATTCAGATTAATTGAAATCATGTAACTTTTCTCATCATAATGCAATAAAAGTTAAAAAAAAATGAAAGAAAGAAAGCAGGCTGAGCAAGCCACAGGAAGCAATCAAAAAAAAAAAAAAAAGAAGAAGAATCTAAGCTCACATTATTTCTTTAATCTTTTAAACATTTGATTAGTTCTTTGTGAATTTAATATCATGTATGCCAATCCCACTCATGTCCTTCCCCTCATACCCACCCTCCATGCTTGCAACCTTCCCACCAACAGGAAAAAAATATTTTCTTGTGAAAGTTATAGTGTTTCACAGTGTGTCTCACTTTATTCCCTTTTCTCCACATTCTCTGTTTCCAAATGTTCATTCCAATGATTCCTAGGTCTGGTATAAGGCTTCTACTACTCTATTAATACTAGAACCTCATGGATCTCTTTTTATTCTGTTGTTGCCCTGTGTCATGGAGATCCTGTAGTTTTTTATCTGTAAGATTGGTCCCTTCATGTACTCAAGTGGTTCATCAATGGGGTAGATGTTGGGGTGAACCAATTCAAAGCCGTGCATCTGAGCCAGAGAAGTGTCTGAGCTGGTCAGCCTGCCAGCTCTCCTGCTCTCACAGCCTTGAAGCTGGCTTACCATTAACCCAAAGGATAGAAATGAAAAGCTATGTATCACTTGCTCAAAGAGCCCTAGTTATTTTTAAAAGACTCCTCAGGACCTCTGGGTTGGTAGTTCAATTTGATGAAACAGATTAATAATGTATTGAGCTTCAGTCACAATTAGGTGTTGAAGATATAAATGTATATAAGAAAATATATGTTGTTCGTGGTATACTTCGCAAATAGCACGATAACATGTTCAGTTGGTCTATGGTATTACCGGTCAGGATGGATGATGTTCTACATGTTGTACATCTCTTTGACTTTATTTACTATGATGAGTTACAACTGCATTTTCATGTGTTCATGTCCTCCAAAAGACTGTGAGGTCTCGAAGTGCAGGGTTTATGTCATAGCTATCTTTGCATTCTCAAAGTCTAAGCAATGTTTGTTCAACAGTAGGAGCTCAAAAATGAACAAATTCTTATTTGTTATTTTAGTGAATTCATGTCTTCTCACTCTAGCATCAAAAGGAAAAAATAACATCTTCTAATATCTCCAGTGGCATTTAATAATCACTATTATCTGTTTGGGCTCTCCTCTAAAAGTTTAGGGATGCTGGAAACTTCGAAGGTTTATTTCAGATTATTTTCCTGGGAATTAAGACATATTAATGTCACCTCTCTTAAAGATCAGGTAAAGTAAAATATCATGGAATGTGGAATCAGAATATGTGAATGAATGACAGGTCCACTATTTTCATAATTGTTGTGATGTTCCAAATAGACAAAATATGATGAAAATTAGTATGTTATGGAATACTTGTTACCTAGCATTATATGGCAGTGCTTCCAAGAAAAAATTGTCTATTTTCCTTGTCTTAGACCAAAAGAAAAAAAATCGAATCAATTTGGTACATTTACAAGGCTAGAAAAAAGTCAAAATTTTCAATTCTGAAGAACTACAAAACAATATTTAATAATCCCAAGTGTTTTAAGCAAGAGTATGGCACCACATGAGTAAAATCATCCTAAGTTTGTATAAGTTATAGAGATATGTTTTACAAGTTCTTTTGGGCAAAGAGAATTTTATAGTTCAGTTGACAAAGAATGACTCTGAGTGGCAATGAGAATCTTAATCTTGTTTTTAAAATATCTATTGTGTAACTATTCTGTGGATCTTTATGTTCTTTTGT
Source organism: Hylomyscus alleni (assembly GCA_019843855.1). Classification (NCBI taxonomy): domain Eukaryota; kingdom Metazoa; phylum Chordata; class Mammalia; order Rodentia; family Muridae; genus Hylomyscus; species Hylomyscus alleni. Next base: position 1,865 of record JADRCC010152017.1, read on the forward strand.
AGTAAGTATAGCAAAAAGAATTTCATAAGTGATGCCTTCTGCAAGTACATTTTGCAAAAGAAAATAACTAGATTTAGAGAATACACAAAATTGTTGACTTTCTTGCTAAACTAAATAATTCTGCCTAAGACATTTGGCAGAGTCAAAAAATCAAGTCCTTCTTCTTCATGGCTGACTCTAAGTTCCTTTACCCAGTTCATCTTCTCCTAGTTTCTGAATTATTAAACATATGTTGCCATTTGATGAAAATTATATATGATAAACTTTTAAAGCTTTAACTCCATAAACATAGAAATTGGGAGTCAGTCTGTTTACAACTTGAATTCTAAATAAAAGCTTCTACTACTGCTTCCCCATGATGACAAGTAATTCAGTTTAAACACACACACACACACATACACACACCTTTTAAAACAATCTTAAGAGAAAATAATAGGAAAAGTAGAAGATGCTATAGTTGAAACCAAAGAGTGATTTTATTTGCACTGATATTTATAAATTTTATGAAATTATCATATACTTGGTTATAATGAAAACAAAAGGCATTGATGATTAAAGTAATGACTCTGAATTAAGTAAGCATTGAATATGACATTTGTAGGCCAAGTATGATATGAGACACAGTGAGGAAGTAGACACTTCCCTGTTCTTATAAGAGCAAGGAGACAGGAGTAACCAATTCATGAATATATAATTTCAAATGGAAAAAATAGTCTTAAAAGCAGAAAACATGAGGATGGGCATCTTAGGGAAATTAGGCTGGGACAGCACAGAGAACTCTTGAAGTTTTGTGTGGCCTTTAATTTAAAAGATAGGTAGGAGTTTATAAGCTAGAATCGACTACAAACACAGGACAAGATGATGTATAGATGTATAGATCTTATGGTCAGAAGGAAAAGAGTTTGGTTCGTAATCTTAAATAAGGCTAGTCTGCTTAAAACACATAAAGATAGAGCGTGGATGGAACACTAATAAGAGACAAATATGACACTGGAGTACTTTGACACATGTTAGACTACATCAATTATGCTGGTCTGTAACATTTTAAGGAAACACTGTAATTCATTTTTACATTCAGCACCAATGTAGACTGATTACTGTCACTGTGAACTTTCCTAGGTCTTAAAATAGAGCAATGAATAAGAAAAAAGAATGAATGACAAAATTTGTGTCCTTTCTGGCTATAGGATGAAAGAGGAGAATCAGCACTCATCTTCAGAGACTAGTACATGAACTTGTACAGCAGTTTCCATATGTGTGTGTGTGTGTGTGTGTGTGTGTGTGAGAGAGAGAGAGAGAGAGAGAGAGAGAGAGAGAGAGAGAGAGAGAGAGTTTAGATCAATGGGAAAAGGAGGAAATGGAAGAAAATAAACAGTTATGGGGTGTTAAGAGGTAAAATGGATGGATCTCAGTGATAGATAAGGAACTGGCTTGTGAGAAAGGAGATATCATTCCTATTTCTGTGCTGATAAAGGTGGCATTTACTGAAATGGGAAAGTCTAGGAGAGAAATGGGTTGCATTTACTCTTCTCTGTTGGGAGACAGTGGGCTATGGCCATAAATACAATCTCATAAGTTCAATGTTGAGTATACTGATCTTCATAGAATATCTAAGTAGAAATATAAGTAGATAGTTGGATATACAACTCTGGAACTCTTGACTAGAGAAATTTGGGCATCATCAGATAAATAAATAGAACTTGAGCTTATTAAATTATAGATTTCATGAGCACAGAGTCTGTGTCTTCTTTTGCTCACAATTGCAAATTTATAACTTAATCTGATACATTGAAGGTGCTCAGTATTTGTTAAATGGTAAAGATTTAACAAGGGAATCCAAAATCATTTTAATACTGAATATAAACTATCATTCTACTTATATAACATATTTGGTGGGTTTTGTGCCCAAAATGATAAACAAAAGCAACATAACTCATTTAGGTAGTACAAAAAAATAAGTGACCTTAAGTATGAATATAGTTTCATGTGACTAGTGTGGGCTCTTCCTTTCAAATAATAGATTGCCAAACATGTAATTTTTACTAAGTAATAATACTGAACAATGATCAAAATGCCTAGTGAGGAAAACAAGAAAAGAGGAGAATAATAGGAAGAGGAAGAAAAAGAGAATTAGAAGGACTAGGAAGAAAAGGAGGAGGCAAAGTGAGAGGAGGAGGAGGAGAATGCTCTCAATGATATAGAATTGGGCATAACTGAAGCTTCTAATAAACAAAAAGTTTTGTTCCCATTTTGATGTTTTTGATGTACGTTTCTCTTGGCTGATTCAGGTTTGCTGGAAGTTTCTATGTAATTCATTTTGTTTGATGGACTTAAACTAAAACCTGTCACCTTAGTCAACTCCCAGTTCTTTATTACAGCAAATTGCTCCCTGCATATCCCTCAGGTGAAAAACAAAGCTGCAGAATCTGAAAATCCTTTACCAAATGCTTTTGTGTACAGAATCCTTTTGAGCCTATGCTAGAATGCCACAGAAAAAAGATATGCATCATATCATTTAGATATTTAAAATCTAGTATTAACAATAGAATACTTTTATTCCAACATATAACAAGGACACATGCTCCACTATGTTCATAGCAGCCTTATTTATAATAGCCAGAAACTGGAAACAACCCAGATGTTTCTCAAAAGAGGAATGGATACAGAAAATTTGGTACATTTACAAAATGGAGTACTACTCAGCAATTAAAAACAATGACTTTATGAAATTCACAGGCAAATGGATGAAACTAGAAAATATCATTCTAAGTGAAGTAACCCAGTCACAAAATAACATAAATGGTATGTACTTACTGATAAGTGGATATTAGGGGAAAAGCTCGGAATACTCATGATACAACTTACAGACCATATTAAGATCAAGAAGAAGGAAGATCAAAGTGTGGATGCATCAGTACTACTTAAAAGGGGAGAACAAAATAATCACATGAGGTAAAAGATGGGAGGAATTGGGAGGAAGAAAGAAGGAGAGAGGGAAAAGGGGGCAGGATCAGATGTGGGAGGAGATGAGGGAGAGGTACAGAGGATATGGAAGAGAGGTGTGTAGCATTGGGGAATGGGGAACTGGGTGTATTCAATAGAAAGTCCCAGATGCCAGGAAAGCAAGAAGCTCCTGGGACTCAACAGGGATGACATTAGCTGAAATACCCAACAAAGGGGAGAGAGAACCTGCAGAAACCATATCCAGAGGTTAGGCACAGATCCCAGTTGAGGAATGGGGCCACCTACTCTTCTCAAAAATTTAACCTAGAATTGCTCCTGTCTAAAGGAAATACAGGAACAAAGAGTAGAACAGAGACTGAAGAAAGGCCATCCAGAGACTGTTCTACCTAGGGATCTATCTCATATACACTCACCAAACCCAATCACTATTGCTGATGCCAAGAAGTACTTACTGACAGGAACCTGATATAGATGCCTCCTGAGAGGCTATGCCAGAGCCTTACAGATGCATACATATGCTTACAGTCAACCACCAGACTGAACACAGGAATCCCAATGGAGGAGTTAGGGGAAGGACTTAAGGAGCTGAAGAGATTTGCAACCCCATAGGAATAACAACAATATCTACCAACCAGACCCACAGAGCTTCTAGGGACTAAATAACCAACCAAAGAATACACATGGAGGTATACTTGGCACCAGCTGCATATGTAGCAAAGGATGGCCTTATCTGGCAATCAATGGGAGGGGAGGCCCTTGGTCCTGTGAAGGCTTAATGCCCCAATGTAGGGGAATGCTAGGGCAGTGAAGAGGGAGAAACAGAAGCATATTTTCAATGCATTGTTTAGTGTGTATTGTGTGTGTGTGTGTGTATACATATACATATATATATTACTAGTGCTGAGATACAATACTTCATACACTAATGTCCCTGCAGTTGAGATCTATTCTGTAATATATGGCATCTTATTATAGTCCCCAAATAGACAGCATGAATGATGTAGTTGCTGTTGTGAGAATATGGGAAATTTTGGTTGTTTTTCTCATAATATGACCAGACAATTATAATCCTTTGATGCCTCAAGCAGAAAATCATGAGAACCGTTTGATGGAGGAATTTAAGTCTATACCAGAAAATACTGTATGGACATTTTATGACAAAGTCACAACTTACAGATGTTGTGGGAAATATTCAAAAATTAGCCTGCCAACTCTCCGTGCTCCTGCTTCTCTCAACCACCAACTCTCTGGCCCCACTGGGCTTCCACCGGGTGTTCTCATCTAGGCAGTCTCTCTGCCCACCATCTCTCTGGTGGGGGAGGGGGCAAGTTCCTCTTGCTCCCATGCAACGCCCCACACATCCCATGGTCAGCTATCTCAACACGTGATTATCTATTAGAATCAAAACTCTTAACACTTATGATTATAGATAACCAATCAGATTTACATATCAATAAAATCACAATTTACAAGATGCTAATACAATAATCTCAGAGCCAATTGATAATGATAAAATCTTTATCCCAATATTCTAACCTTATGAAGTCATCACATTGGTCTCCATTCTCCTTCCTCTTTCCCCTGAAACGCTCTTTGTCTCTGCAACTCTTAGCTCCACGTCCCTTTTCCATGTCCAATCACACACCTCCTCTGCACTAATGTACTTGGATGGGGAAAATCCTACAACATATCATCCTTTCTGTTTAAGTAAAATAAAAACACTCTCTCAAAATATAAATTGAGCATGACTATTACAATTTTGTAATTTATAAAGTACAAGATTGACCTAATACCCAGTCCTTCATTTTTGTCAATTAAACAGAACCTCTGTCATCTATTGTAACTTAAAAGACTTATAATTTTACACATGGCTTATGTCCTGGCTTTAGACTGTATGTCATTTGAAAACCATTCTCTCAAATCTGTTCTCTCAAAGTAAATAGCCTGGGTTGGCTAGGAGACTATGTAGTTTTTCCACCCCATCAGAAATCCAAGAACAACTAATCCAAGAAGCACAAAATATAGCTTCCAAAACTTAGCCAATTTATAGAGACTGCTGATCACCTGGACAGTCCCTTATTTCAAAACACTGGAGCATCTGTCTTCAGCCTTCTGGCCCAGGATCATCTGACACACCTTAGAGAAACAGAAAACTAAGGACTAGCCTATTCTGTCTCAGAAGGACCAAGATGTCATAACCTGTAATTGTGTCCTATTTTTGGACAGTATTATGTCTGTCGATGAAATCAGGCATTTCTTGCCTAGTGGCTGTCTCACCACAACTGGAATAACTCATGGATTATCAATTTCCTCTTTGAATCCAAGAAAGGAAAAACTGTCAGGAACAGACTAGTCTCATTAACAAGTGAATAAATAACATTAAATGTCACATTCTGTGGATTTTTGATGTTTTTGAGAACCAACTATCTATGTAAAGTAATCTGGATTGTTCTCCAATAACTACTCTCAGCTATTTCTAATTAAAATATCTGAAAATATGCAAACAATAAACCCAGAGCCATTAATTTGCTATTTGGCCCTTAACTCACAGGCTTAAATATCTCAGATCTGTTTTTAAAAACAGTAACAGAAGGACTGGGTCTAAGCCCTGTACTTTCAAATTTTTAGTATCAATAGAAGAAATTTGTACCAATGAAAACCTTGTTTTTTGTAACAAAATAAGAAATTATGACTTCAGCTTAGTAACAAAGTTATTTCAACCAAATGGGATTATGTCTATGCAATCAATTCAAGCTATTCTTCCCTGTACCAATATGACCACTTCTACATACCCTAGAAAGACAACCTATAAAAATCCCCTCCAGCTCCAAAGCCCAGGGAATTGGGTTCATGACTCTTCATAACGTCTTCAAAATGAATATGGGCACTGAGATATTTAGAAGGGTCGGGGGGGGATAAAAATAGGATTGATTAGTCTCTGATATCTATGTCTTGACTGGATCCAGCTGAAAGTCCAAGACATCAGGAGTTCAAACAGGTCAGTTCAGCATGTCTGACAATGAGACTCACCAAGGCTGTATATTCTGTAATATATAAATCTCAAAACAAAATTTTAGTCTCTGGAATCTAATATTTTGGGGGTCTACCTCTATCAAATCTGATTCATCTTACTCTATAGGTGTATAGATATTAAGTACCTTTCCTAAAATGCAAAGCCAGAACCTTTCTTCCAAAATAGTATATCCTTGAGAAAGTAACCAGAAAAACCTTTATGACCTCTCTTCCAGAGGAATAATATAACTACAAAACTCAAAATCACACCCATTTTGAGAATTAAAACAATCTAAAACAAATGAAGTAAACTAAAATACTGGATGTGTCTACACTTTGGCCTTTTTTATTTTGTCCAGCACGATAAAAACCCAATATTCCCATGGAGACCACATTAGACAAAGTACGAGTATCCTGTGGTTGGTTAGGCAATCTTATAACATCTATTGTTCAGCTCTCTGCCTAGAGACACAGACATATTTTATTAATACCTGTATGATATCTATCTGTTGATCTCTCTATCAGGAGCCACAGACATTAATAATTATTACCTGATCAAAGCAGGCAATGGTTATCACTGCACTCGCTACTCTGGAGTCAGTGACTAATATTTCCTATCCTAGTTCAAATTAAAACAATCCAAAACAAATGAAGTAAACTAAAATACTGTTTGTGCCTATACTTAGGCCTTTCCTATTTTGCTAAGCAGGATATAAAACTCAATATTCCCGTGGAACCCACATTAGACTGAATATGAGTATCCTGCGAGACATGCAAAGCAATCTTATACCATCTTAGGGTTTGGCTCTCTGCCTAGAGCAGCCAACTTCATTCTTTTTCTCTCTCAGAGCAGCTTATAATTTCCCTCAGCAGGGGACCTCAGGGCTGCCAGCAGTTTCTTTGTTTCAACACTCCCCCCCACTTGAGTCACATGACTCATTTTTAGCACTACTCAGTTATTCAACAAAATAAACATAAATAAATATATAAATAAATAAATAAATAAAATAAAACTCTAACTCTCAGGCTAATAATCTTAAATTTCTAGTGGATTCTTGTCCAAATGTTGGTTTGCCATCTGTTTGGGTTTTTTATTTTTGGTTTTTTGTTTGGTTGGTTGTTTTAGTTAACCAATAAGATTTATGTATCAATAAAATCACGATTTACAATGCCAATACAATAATATCAGAGCCAATTGATAATGATAAAAATCTTTATCCCGATTATTCTAACCTTATGAAATCATCACATCGGTCTCCATTCTCCTTCCTCTTTCCCCTGAGACACTCTTTGTCTCTGCAACTCTTAGCTCCACCTCCTTTTTTCCTGTCCAATCACAGGCTTCCTCTGCATTAATGTAATTGGACAGGGAAAATCCTGCAACAACAGAATGCATAATACACATTAGGAGAGAATTCAGGAAATGATGGAGTAACAAAATGTATCTATTTTCCTTTCCAATTTTTTTTACATTTGTATCACCAGGTGGCATGTAAATAAAAAAGAAGATCAAAAACTCTGAACCAACACACAATTGGATAGAAACGGTCATTATGACTCTAAGTGAACATAGTTTTAGGAGTACATTAATAAATTTATTTCATTCATACCTCCCGTTTTTTGTATACCCATGGACAACAGATGATAAAAATACTATCTGCCTAACTCTAAAGAAGCTCTTTCAAACAGTCCCAGTTGAAATTCCAGGTAATGAGATTTGTGCCATAGTTTAAATGTCAGGTTTCACTATTTTAAAAAATAAGCAACATGTGTTATGTAATGTGTCTCATATAATACATAAAATGGCACCTAACAATCAATAGCATCATTGACACAATAAAACAATATAAATAAATGCTTCAAAACACCAATGGCCAGGACAACAAATAGACAGTCAGGCTCTTTACAATACCTACAACAGACTGAACAGTAACACCCATAAAATGAACAAAGAGAAGACACAACTTTAATTCAAACTTAGTCATTCTAAAAAATGAAGCAAAACTCCCAAAGAAAGTTGGAGTCAATGATTTTTAGCACAGAGCTACTCCCAGAGCAACAGTATAATAATATGAATTTTTCTTTGCTAGTAATTTTCCAGTTACAATGAAGACATATGTTCACATGAAATATAAGGACACTTGTTACTTTAAGATCACTTTTTGACAAAAAATTTATTTTAATCTCTTAAGATATGGGGTAAATTCACATGAGTTAGTCTTTAAAGAATTTTCCGTAAACTTTTTTCTGTACCCTTGACCCATCAGGGATGTTATTATGCTTAAAGATCATTTTTTTAAAAATAAATAAGTTCTGTAATCTACAGGACATTAAATTATAAACTATATTAATCTCCTTTTGCATACATAAAATCATAGTTGAAAAAACTTACCTTTCTGGAAGGTTTAACTCCTCTCTGTGTTCAATATTCTAGTGTACAAATTTAGAAAGCACATGGGAGATATTAAGAGCTGGTATGTTTAAAGAACAATTAACCCAGGAAGGATACTAAGAATGCTTCACATACGCTCTCATATAAGCACCATAGCTTCCTTAGGAGATCAGTGGCTACATTTTTGCTGGTTAAGGAAGCATCTTTTTTTCAGACTAATTTGAGTAAAGCCTCACTGCTGAACATCCACTACTACCATAAGATAAATTTCAGTCTACATGGGAACCATAGCCACCAGTTAATTTTATCCTTCATCTTAGAACCCAGAATCTACTTGTCTGGATGATAGTATTCACTGAACTATGATTTTAAATTTAAATTTTCTTAAGTTTTAGTCAAAGTGGATATTAAAAATAACTAATTTCATGATGATCCCTTCCACAGGACACATTTGTCACTGAACACAATATCACACCTGAATTACTCTACAGGATAGGCAATAAAAATTGTTATCACATAGTGTTAAACTTATTTCTTCTTTATAAATTGGTCTATTTCCCCTTCTGATCAGACTGTCTAGTTTTTAGTATAGTTTTCTTTTACAAAGCCCTGTCAGGTGCCTTTGGATTAAGACAAAGAGTAAACATAAAGAAAATGTTTACATTCATGTTTATGTTAACATCTTTCTTCCTATTTATTGGCAAACCTAGTTGACTTCTCTATTGAACAAATTTCTTCTTTCACAATTACACACATGCAGACACACACACACACAGACACACACACATATTACTCTTCTCTTTACCCTCTCTTAAGTTCTTCATACTTCTGTCATTCTTGCTTCTCCCTCACAAACTTTTAGCCCATGGTCACACCTCTCGGATTTTGTTTTGTGATTTACTGAGTGTAACTTGGGCCATCTGTTTGATTATGAGCTTGGAATTAACTATTCATGGGAGCCTGATGGACTTCCTTTGGGGACATAACTGAAGACAATTACTAGAATACATCAGTAGCCAAAATTTCAACAAGGAGAGATGAGCCTATCCCTGTTCCATAATGACTATTGACTTGCCCAATCTTGTCCTAGGACCAGTGTAGGTAATCTTAGGTTCTGTGAGATTATGCTTGCAATGGCTATATCATGCTCTGAAGACACCATTTTATAGCCTTTCCCCCTATATTCCAGCTCTGTTTCTTCTCCCTTTTCTATAATATTCCTTGAGCCTTAGAGGGAGTAGTGTGTATGTGTTTAGGATTGAGCACACACCAATCCCTTACTCTCAGCACTTTGAGCAGACACAAATCTCTTCATTCACTGGTGTCCATTGCAATGAGATGGGTTGTTTTGTTTTGTTTTGTTTTGTTTGATTAACAATGAAAGTAGATTTTGTCTATGGGTGTAAGCAACTATTCAGAAGGCAGTTTGGTTAGAATGTTAATTTAGGAAGACAACAGCAGTCTAGTCCCTCCTAGGACTACAAACCTTACTGGCCATAGGATTTCAACTGGATTTACAATGCTAAGCACATATTCACTCCTGTGGAAAAGCTTTTAAATCCAATATTCTTATATTCCAATATTTTTATATAAGCTCTTGCTTTTGGTTACCCCATGATAATCATGACACTGTACATGACATTGTACTGTTGGGTACATCTTACCAGACAGGTTGGCAGTGTAGTTCAGAGGGTTCAAACACAGGTAAGATCAATCATGTCTCTTCTCACCCACTCCTGCATCCCAAATTGCAGTTTCTGGCATATATACTAACTACCTAGAAATAAGCTTCCAACTCAGTTCCAGCTTGGTAGGACAAAAATAAAACAAAAGTTCAAGATCAAAATCTGGTAAATGGTGAGTTTGAGGGCTACATTGTACTTTGTCTCAAAGAAAATGAAAACAAAAAATGGAAATGAAACTAAAATTTATGCATAGACTTAATAAAGCCACAAATTTGATTCCAGTACCATGAAAAAAATCTTTATACTTTATTTTACCCTGCATGTGTTTCATTTTATTAGGGCATGCCGATCCCATTTACTGTTAGTGAATACAACTGGGATCAATATGATTTAGCCTTTTAAAACAGTGTGTAGGAATAACATTGGGAAAAGACTTAAAATATATGACATCCTCGGTCTTCTTAGGCTTCCAACGACTTGAACCCCTGCCATCTGCTATGCTGACACTTCTACTCATAAATATGAGTCTCTCTCTTCATTGCCTTATCTCTCTTTAAAAAACAAAAACAAAAACAAAAACAAACCAAAGGGGAAAAATCTGTAAGTTTCTTGAACAGGATCACAGTGCTTAAGACATTAAAACACAGATCTTAGAGGAGAAGGGGAGGATGGGGAAGGATTGTGGGTGGGGGTTCCCGGGAAGGGAGCAGTGAGTAGAGTTAGCAGGATGCAAAGTGAATAAGAAAAAAAAAAAAGAGAAAAAGAGAGAGAGAGAGAGAGAGAGAGAGAGAGAGAGCGCTTGAGAGCAAGAGAGAGATCCTGCCATGGCTGCTACAAAAAGCCATGAACTAGTGGCTAAGCATAGAATGTATTTTGCTTTGACTTCAGCCCCATAAGCATGTACTTCTCCTGGAAGCCTAGATGTCAGTTAGTGACACACTGCTGGCAGAGGAGCTATGATGGCTATTCTTTATTGTCTACTTGACTGGACTGAGACTCACCTAGGAACAGAGAAGACCTCTGGGTACATGGGTGAGGGCATCTCTTATTACAATAAGACCTACGACTCTGGCCCAATGAATGCATTAATGTCTTGATAGCTTCATAATCTGATGGCATTACCAGGACATAGAGACATAGTAAAAAGTAGGAGGTAGAGCATCTAGTTAAAGTAAATAGGTTACTGAAGATGCCCTTGGGGGCTGGGGAAGGGGGCTACATCTAATCTTAGTCCATTCCAATACACACTTTCTTTGCTTCCTGGTTAACATGAATTAAAATCTCTCCTCCACAGCCTGCTCCTGCAACCATGATGCCCAAGGGCATGAAGGCAAGTAATCATAGACTGAACACTCTGAAACTGCAAGCTAAGATTATTAATGTTTCCTCCCTTAGGATATTTATATCAGTCATTTTGTCCCAGCTATGCAAAAGTAACTAATCCAGCATCTTAATCAAACAAGGCACTATTGTTCTAAAAACTGCCTGGCAGTGACACATGAAGGGTCACATCGAAGTGATATGTCTGGAAAGGTAAAAAAGAGACAAGATCCATACTTTGACTATTTTAATCACAGCTACTAACATCCAGATATCACTGGCTCCTTGTTGTATTATGCTACAGCACAGTGTATTGGCCCTTCTATTCTTTGACCAGGAAAGGAAACCCTATCTGCATGAGGCAACCCAGCCACTTGTTGCTTGAATGGCTACCCTCTTGGCATTCCTTTGTTCTCATTGCTCATTCATTCTCCTTTTCATAATATCTAATTTGCTAATAGTATAGAGTCCATGATATCCTTGAGAAAGGAGAAAACAAACACAAGATATCTCTTTTGAAATAATTCTTTAAAATATTCAGCTGTAACCTGTATTCATTATTTCCACGAAGGGACTGCCAAAATAATTCCCATGGGGGTGATTCTAGATATTATATGCATTTATTTTTTTTAAAGATACTCATACAAAATAAAAAATAAGTGTCATCTGGTGTCATTTTCTGATTCTAATTTGTATGCATACCTCAGGAGACCCTAAGGGTAGACTGGCAGGTCCTGGGACTCCAGGAGTACTGGAATTCCCAAGCCCGTAATCAGGACTGTGTAAAGGACATTGAATCTTATAGTTTCCAAACACACACACACACACACAGAGAGAGAGAGAGAGAGAGAGAGAGAGAGAGAGAGAGAGAGA
>JADRCC010152018.1:0-15481 GCA_019843855.1 Hylomyscus alleni
ATGTGTGTATATATATATATATATATATATATATATATATATATATATATTAAACTTCTGGAAGGCAGGAATTGAGTTTTTCCAACAGACAGGTTGGCAAATGTGATTTGTAAAGGGCCAGAAATTACTTGAGGCTCTATGGACCAAGATACACAACTGCTGTTGTAGTGCAAACAGTTGTACATACTATACCAACTTCTGTCTAGGTCCAAGTCTAATAGAACTTTATTTATTTAAAAAGGGGAGCAGATTTTGCCACATTAGACCCATGGGACAATCTGCTTGCCTGATCTATAAGACATAAAAAAGGTTTAAATTAGAGACTGAGATTTTTATTTGTTTGTTTTTTGATATTTTTAACAGGAAGAACAAGAAGCATTGCTAAGATTGAATCATCAGCTTAGACGTGACATCCCTCTCAAACATCTGTCCTCATCCTGCCCTACCCCCAGCCCCGCCAGCAAGGAACAGCCCAGACCCAGTGTCTAAAGCTCTCTTCAGCTTGCCATGCTGCCCAGCACCTACTTACTTCTTAAATTCTAGATTCTCAAGAGTAGGATCCTAAGAAAATTTCTTTGCAAGTAAATACAGCAGTCCAGATCCTAGACCCAAAGGGATGTGATGGTCAAGCTTTGTCATTTTGACAGGATACTCAATGGAAACTCATCTCTGGTCTGTGTCTGTGACAGTGTTTCTAGAGAAGTCTACATGAGGAGGGACAGTAGACTGCCTTACATGTGAGCAGCAACAGCTTAGGAGCTAGGGTCCCCAACTGAGATGAAAGGAGGGAGTAGGTCACCAGTACTGAGGTCAGAGAAGTGGAGCCCAGTTCCTTGTTTCTTACTTTTTATTTGTTCTTTGAGAATTCCCTTCAATGCAGTTTGATCTTCTTCATTCTCTCCTCTAGCTTCTCCCAGATCCTCCTCTTCCCTACTCACACAACTTTATGTCCTCTTTCTTTCCTTAAACTCATTAACTACAATGTGTGCTGCCCGTATACTTTTTTAGAGTATAATTAGAACATTTCTCCCTTCCCTTTCCTCCTTTCATATCTTCCCATAGACCCCCCGCTTCTTGCTCTCTTTCAAACCCATGGCCTCTAATGAAAATTAGCTGTTATTACATGCGTACATATATACATATATATTCCCAAATATAACCTGCTCAGTCTATATGATTTTACTTATATGTCTATCTTTTCAGGGCTGACCATTTAGCATTGGATAACCAATTGGTGTGCTCTTCCCTGGGGAAGACTATTTCTCCCACTCAGGGCATATCTTACTTGTCTGTAGCTCTTTGTGTAGGGTTGAGGCCTTGTGATCTTACCCTGTCCATTTTTATAAGTCTCTGGGGTTGTCTTTGTTCAGTCACATTTGGGCAGCCAGGTTGGTGAGACTCTGTGGGGGTAGTTTCTAATATTATTAAGAGAGATAGTCTTTCAGCATACTGTCTGATCTTTTAGCTCTTATGATCCTTTGGCCTCCCTCTTCCTCAACATTCCAGGAGGCCTCAGTACAGGAGATGTCCTGTAGATGTATCCATTGGGACTGGTGAGCCTGGCTTTTATATAAGGGCTGGGGATACAAACTCAAGTCCTCATGTCTGCATGGTAAGCACTTTATCAACTAAGCTATCTCCTAATCTCCTTAAAACACTAATTTTAAAAGATACAAAAAGCATTAATTTAATAGAACCAGGACTATAGCTCTATTGACATGTTAAGAATGCTCACCTAGCATGCACGAAGCCCCAGTTTTGATTCCCTGCACCCCATAAATTGGTCATTGTGGAGCACTTCTGTAATCCCAGCACTTGGGAGACAGATGCAAGAGAATCAGAAATCTAAGGTTATCCTTGGTTACAAGTTTGAGGCCAGCCTGGACTACATGAGAGCCGGACTCAAAAAAAGAAGTTACTACTTTTCTACTAGTATATTTACTTTAGCTACCTAATACCAACAAGGACCTAGGAAATCTCTCCTAGCACAGAACTCTCTCACCATCATCATCCTTACCTCCTCCCATGACATACACAATGCTATAAGAATAATTAATAAGAAACATGACATTATAATCGTTGACAAAATTTCTTAGCTGGTGATAGTGGGTAGACAGGTACTGAATATTCATGCTACCATTGATTCCATGGTAAAGGATATATTAGATAAGGTTACCATTCTAGTCATTTTCTTTATACATTTTAATATGAAGTACATTCCCACTCTTGTGTCTTTACTACCATCTATCTGTGAGTCATTCCCCTCCATTTTCCAAAACTGAAACTCAAAACCATCCACTAAACAGTAAGTTCCCATTCTGACACCAGGTCCTAGGAATTACCATTCAGGCTCATACCCCCATGATTTTGACTAATCTGGACACCTCATATAAACAGAATCATTTCATGTGTGTCTTTAGGGGCTGGCTTATTTCACCTAGCATAATGCCCTCAAAGTTCATCCATTCTGTAGCAGGTGTCTGAATCTCCTCCCCTTTAAAGACTGAACAGTATTTAAGTGAATGTATCAGATGCATTTTGTTTATCTATTCATCCTTGAACAGACATCTTTTGTCTACTGCAAATACTGTTCTGAATATGTATACATGCATGCCTATTTGAGCTCCTTCTTGCTCCTTTCTTATATGTCTCATATAGCTTTAGTTTAAAATAGTAAATATGCTAAAGGAAACGTATTACTTACCAACCCATCCCCAGCTCTCATCTAACAAGCTTGAGGGACTGGATTGGCACATAGCAATTCAATCCAATTCCCCATGAATAATGTTATCCCACACCCAATAAGCACGGAGATGGTATGAAAGTCCTCTTGAGACAGTCTTCTGAGGAGTGCAGAGCAGAATGCAAATAGGATGCACATTTCACTCCCTGCCCAGCCATGTAAAATAGAGCAGAGTGGAGAGTATGTAGTGAAGCCTCCACTGCTATGGAGTGAGTGAAAATGGGTGCTTTATCAAAAGCATACACACCATTTCTCATTTCTTTTAACTTCATTTCTCAGTCAAAACTCAACAATTAAACTGTCCTTGTAAGCAACCAGAAATCTCCAATGCTCTCCAAAAGTTTCGGACAGGCCGTGTAGACACACAATTGAGTCAACAAACATGGGTAGCATGACATCTTAAGGTTCCTTCCTGTAGACACTAAGAAGAGTTTGCAAGATGAGGAGTGGGACCCTCAAGCTCTGGAACATTTCAAAGTGCTTAATAGACCAGACTGAGGGCACAGGGGTTAAAGTGTTTTGAGAACTACAGATAAACAGCACCATAGTCATGATCTGCTGTGCTGGTTCTGCACCAATTGAGACAGGAACAGAAACTAGGAATGGCTACCAGGTTAAAAGTTATTAGAAACTTCATCACCAATTGTAGAGATGAAGAAACTGATACATGCATTCAAAGGTGAAAGGAGGGACTAGAGAGGTGGCTTAGCAGTTAAGAGTACACACTGTTCTTACAAAAGGACCTAGGTTCAGTTCATAGCACCCATATCAGGCCATTTATCCACCTGGAACTCTAGCTCCAAGGACTCTGGTCTCATCCTCTACCTCTGTAGGCACCTGCACTTATATGCATTAACACATACACATGTAATTTTGTTTTGTTTTGTTTTCAAGAGAGGATTTCTCTGTGTATCCCTAGCTGTCCTGGATACTCTGTAGGCCAGGCTGGTCTTGAACTCACAGAGATCTACCTGCCTCTGCCTCCTGGATGCTGAGATTAAAGGTGTACACTACTACTGCTCCATTACACAAAATATTTTTAAGATAAGTAAACAAAAGGTAGAAAGATGTCACTAGAATCCATAACTATTGGCAAAATGGAGAACTATATGCACAGATATCTCACGTCCATGCATGAAGGTCTCTGAACAAACTTAGGTCGAAGTATGAATGAAGAATAGTAAAATATATAAATGAATTTCTGGCCTCACAAAAGTTCCAGTCTTGTCCTGAGCTTCTGAACAGAACAAGATATTTGCCATGTTCCCCAGTCTTGCTGGTTCCCCAGGTCTGATGGCCTATGGCCATGTAATATTGAAAGGGAAGGCATTCAGATCTCTGTGCTTTTGTTTTGTTTTTTTTTTTCAATCCAAAGCTGACACTCATCAGTTCTAATAAATGATCATTTTCCATTTTCGATTTCTTTCAGGCTTTTTGCAGAATGAGTTCATACATCAATGTGAATGGATCAATACAGTTGATAATTTATGATGATGTAGATGGAGAGATTGATCCTACAAACCACCCAACTGATCCTTGCCCCTCTTCCTCCTTGCTGCCTGGGTTTAGTCATTTTTCAATTTATGAACACTTTCTCCAGAAAGGATCAGTGGGAAACAAGACCAATATAAAATAACATCCTATGTTGCTCTAACAACAGACTTAGAGCTATACTGCAAAAAGGTTTAGTGGGTCATCTCTGGATTTCAAGGGTCCAGATTATTTCTGTGCTCTCTATACAGATATAAATAAAAGCCAATGGGACAAATACATACACACCAAAGGAACCCACTATATAAAAGGGTTGGAACCCAGAGAATGAGTGAAGGAGAAGGAAATAGAGTAAGACAGAAGAGAAAGAAGGTTGGCATACTGCCAAGACAGAAAGCAGAAAGAAGGAATCTTTTTTTTATTTAAGCCATTTGTTATGCATAGCAAAACAGTATACACACTAAGTTACAGGAGTTTTTCAAATATTACAGTGACCTGAACATAGATACCAGACAAGAGGGATAGAAGGGAAATATAAATTGTTACAACTGTGTGGTTGTGGGGGGGGTGTGTGTATGGTGTGTGTGCGTGTGGTATGTGTATTGTGGTATGTGTATTTATATAAAACATATATATTACAGCCTTTTCATTTCTTACATTTCATGTTTTTTAATCTTTATTCATGGCATGTCAGACACTCCAGAAAATTGAGTAATTTTTCCCTTTCTGTATATAATTCCAAATGTCTTACCTTTTATCACAATGCTTTAGTCAGAATGAATTACAAAGGAAACTAATTTATTCAAAAGAAACAAACACTATTCTCCTGGTGATGTTATCAAAGATTGTTTTAAAGTTAAAAGTCAAGCATAAAACAACTGGTATCATTTCTTTTCTTGAACAGTATTTTAAAAGAAAATGTTACTATTAAGAGTATGCTATGCCATCTGTTTGCTTTACTCTGTCAAAAAAATGCACCCCAGAACTGGATTAAAAGAAATAAAAGGTGATCCTTTTGTTTTAAAAAAATTGTAAATTATACTTTTTCCTTTGTAAAGAATCAATAATCAATCCAAGTTATCCCTAGGAAGAAAAGAAAGAGACAGAAGGGGAAGATAAATGTGGGGAGTTCCTGGCGTCATCCCCCACAGAGGGTGTGACATCCCAAAACTTTAAGAAGTCAACTGGAGGCAAAAACACTAATTATTAGACTTGACTGCATATCTCAATGGTCCTATACCAGACTCTTGACAACCAGAGCTGTCCTAATCACATGGTCCAATCACCCAACCTCCTCTTGCTTACGATTGTAACTTTCCCTCTCTGTACTGATCCTATACATATCTAGGAAGAGAGAACCCACCAGGAGGAAGTGCCTCTATCAGACTGGCTTGCAAGCATATCTGTGAGACAGTCTCTTGATTAATGATTGATGTACGAGGGGTCAGCCCACTGGGGGCCCTATCACCCCTGGGCAAGTAGTCCTAGCTCTTAGAAAAAAAAGGAAGCAAACCATTGAGAGCAAGCCAGTGAGCAACATTCTTCCATTGTTTCTATCTACCTCTACTCCTACTTGACTTCCTGTCCTGGCTTCCCTCGGTGATGGATTATGATGTTGAAGTGTAAGATTACAGAAATCATTTCCTCCCCAAGTTGCTTTTGGCTATGGTGTTTATTGCAGAAATAGAAATTAAATTAACACGCCTCCTGTTTAATTTAATTGTCAGGAGACAAAGGTGATGACAAACATCACCAGATCAAATATTAGAGAGGGAGAAGATCAGAAAGGAAAGGGGATATCTAACTCTGACCCATAAATTCCAACAAAAAGAGCAGATACATGTAGCTGTCTATGAAATTAGATGAACTATACACATTCATTTAGAATACCCTGGGAGAAGGTATAAGATCAAATATACATTAAAATGATGACATGGACATAGTGGAGCATGTGTCCTTATTACATGTTGGAGCATCTTCTGGGTATATGCCCAGGAGTGGTATAGCTGGGTCCTCTGGTAGAACTATGTTTCATTTCCTGAGGAACCGCCAAACTGATTTCCAGAGTGGTTGTACCAGCTTGTAATCCCACCAGCAATGAAGGAGTGTTCCTCTTTCTCCACAACCTCACCAGCATCTGCTGTCACCTGAGTTTTACTATGTTCATAGCAGCCTTATTTATAACAGCCAGGAGCTGGAAAGAACCCAGATGTCCTTCAACAGAGGAATGGATACAGAAAATGTGGTACATTTACACAATGCCCATTACACAATGGAGCTATTGCACAACTCAGCTATTAAAAACAATAAATTCATGAAATTCCTAGGCAAATGAATAGAACTAGAAAACATCATTCTGAGTGAGGTAACCCAATCACAAAAGAAAACACATGGTATGCACTCTCTGATAAGTGGATATTAGCCCAAAAGCTCCAAATAACCAGGATACAATTCACAGACCACATGAAGCTCAATAAGAAGAAAGACCAAAGTGTGGGTGCTTTGGGCCTTCTTAGAAGGAGCACAAAATACTCACACAAGCAAATATGGAGATAAAGTATAGAACCTAAAGGAAAGGCCACCCAGAGACTGCTCCACCTGGGGATTCATCCCATATACAGTTACCAAAGGCAGACACTATTGTGGATGCCAAGAAGTGCATGCTGAAAGGAGCCTGATATGGCTGTCTCCTGAGAGGCCCTGCCAGAGTCTGACAAATACTGAGGCAGATGTTAGCAGCCAACCATTGGACTGAGTGCAGGTTCCCTAATAGAGGAGTTAGAGAAGGAATTGAAGGAGTTGAAGGGGTTTGCAACCCTATAGGAAGAGCAACAATATCAACTAATCAGACCCCCCCCCCAGATCTCCCAGGGACTAAGCCATCAACAAAGGAGTACACATGGCTCCAGCTGCATATGTAGCAGAGGATGGCTTTGTCATGTACCAATAGGAGGAGAGGCTCTTGGTCCTATGAAGGCTTGATAGATGCCCCAGTGTAGGGGAATCGAGGACAGGGAGGTGGGAGTGGGTGGGTGGGTGGGTGGGTGGGTGGAGGAACACCCTCACAGAAGCAGGGGGAGGGAGGATGTGATAGGGTGTTTCCGGGAGAGAGGGAAACCGGGAAAGGGGATAACATTTGCAATGTAAATAAAGAAAATATCCAATAAAAAATGATGAGATGAACCTGGGAAGATGGCTCAGCTGTTAAGGAGCCTACCACACACGTATGAGGACCTGAGCCCAGACTACCTATGTAAAAGCTAGGGTCAGTAGAACTGTCTGTAGCCCCAGCCTTGTAGAAATGGTGATAGGCAGACCAGGTGGCGCATTGGCCAGTCAACTGAGCCAAACTGACAAGTCCCAGGTTCCGTGAGAGCCTATCTCAAAAAATAAGATGGGGAGCAATCAAGGAAGACATCCAAAGTCGACTTCTGGCCTCTACAATGTGCACACCAGCATGCATTTATGCACACACCCACCACATTGATATATACCATACATGCACATACACAAAATAATAATGATAACAACAAAATAATGACATGAAGTTAAAGTCTTTCCTTGCCCTGGACACATTCTCCCATAGTATCTTGAGGTATAATAAGTAAATGTGAACAATTCTGGTGTTTCCTCTCCAAACATTTACCATATTATCGGCTCCAATAGCCATCACATGACTCCAGTGATGTGACTTCCAGTTCAGACTGTCTCCTGTGCAACTGCGTTTGCCTTTGCATACTCTATTTAATCCACCATCATTATCAGGCCAGGAACTAGGTTCACTCCTTAACCTCATGATCCACTTCACCAACCATTTCCTTACTGAGTCTCTCCTCTCCCTCAGCACTCAGGGACCAAAGATCAATTTTCTGAATGGCAGAATTTTAATTCTTTTTAAATTTAAATTCTTTCTAAATTTTTAAAAATTACTTTTTAAAGAATTCATATATGAATACTGCACTTACATCACTTCTCCTCCAAACCCTCCCATGCTCCCCATTCACTCTCAAATTTCATACCTTCTCCTTCTTACGTTGTTACACATACACACATATTCATACACACAAGCAGACATACATAGAAATGCATATATATGTATATACACACACAACCTGATGAGTCCATTTAGTGTTACTCTTATATCTATGTTCAGAGCTGATCACTGAGATAGAATAACCTACCAGAGGGCTTGCTCCTGGAGGAGACTGACTCCATCTCTCTCAATAGCCAATAATTGCCTTAACAGCTTCTTCTTTTCTACGCATATAATAAGACTGCTGATCCTCTGATATTTTTGCTTTTGCTAACTTTTCCCTAAAGAGTTGATGCATCTTAGTTGCAATGCACAATTCCTTCAACAGGTCAAGATGGCTCCAAGAGGAAGGAAATGCAGCTTTCTCCTTCAGGGACCTTGAGATCAAAGTATGTTTAAAATGGACCAACTATGATATTTCCCTTAACACTCCTCATGGGGTTATAGTAGATGGGATGCAATGTGCATGTACACACACATGGGAAATTAATTTGCACATGTGTATGTGTGTATGCATATGTATGCACATTGCAAAGTTCTATCCAAGCTGAGAGATTTTTGTTTCTAAAATGCTCTGTTTAAAATTCCAGCATTTGCTGGGCAGTCATGTCTTTAATCCAAACATTCAGGAAGCAGAGGCAGATGCATCTCTGTGAGTTCAAGGCCAGGACAGCCAGGACCACATGTAGGAATCCTATCTTAAAAATAAAAAAAAATCCAGTATTTTATAATTTTGACTGACCCACCTTCTGAGAGCTAAAACTGTTATATCCTAACTCTATCCTTACTAGTTTCAACTCTAAAATTTGCTTCACAAAGGAATATTACAAGGGAAACAGTCAAAAGTTAAAATCTATATATTAACAATAGGAAAAAAATTAAGTAGAAAGAGATTCCATTTTTTTTTAAAAAGGCAACACTGTCCACAACCTGTTAAAGAAAAACTATCAGAAGGAAGCAAGAAGTTACAGGTAAATGTTGGGCACTGGACTGACGTGGATGGCCAGGATCAACTGTTTAGAATTCTGGGGTTTATATGTTTTTGTTTGCAAGGATTAATTTACCACAATGTTTAAAAAGAAGAGTAGGGGAGAGAAGGATTCCATTTATATACTTGTATCTAAAGATAATTCTATGCTAATAAGAAACTCATCAGTAAAATAGTTGGGAAAATATCAATTCTTTCAATATTGCCCTCTAATTTTAATAAGATGGAAATAAAAATTTTAATGCATTTTTTAACTTGATGACACTAATTTATCACAAACAAATAGAAATAGTAAAATTTTATTGGTGTGTGTGTGTGTGTGTGTGTGTGTGTGTGTGTGTGTATGTGTGTGTTCTTGTGTATGTTGAGGGGGGCATACATGTACATGTGTACATATGGAAGCCAGAGATCAACCTTGTAGTTTTCAGGAAAGGTCTCTTAACAGCCTAGAATGCACAAACTAGGCTAGACCAGAGAGTCCAGGGGGCTCTACCTATTCTGCCTCCCCAACAGTAGGATTACATGTAACCACACGTGGATTTTTTTTTAAATCTTGGGTTCTGAGAATCAAACTCAGGTCCCCATGTTACTGACAAGCCATTTTCCTAGCCCAAGATCAAAGTCTTTCCAAATGAAGAATGATAACAGAAAAGACAAAACTGTGCTACACTATATACTGAGATGTATTATAAAGCCTCATAATTAAGGATATGATGCAAGAATGTTGAGACAAGTTAATGGCATTAAGCTGGAGGTCCAAGGAAATAGCAGTGTATGGTAAATGAAGTAACAAAAACCCATAGGGGAGAGCTGTTCTCTAAATGATCCTGAAAAAGTGCCTGTTCCAAATTAACAATCAATTTGTATACTGGTCCCATATATTGAAATTTCTATGCAGATAAAATTTGAAATTAAAAACTAAGCTACTATGAAAAATAGCTGGGAATTTACTTAGAGGAACTATAAAAGCATTAAATATACTTTTCTATATGAGAGGTATGTTTCTATAGATTAAATGTGTAGAAATGTGCTGTTCCTATAAAATCAAAAGAAAAAACTGAAAAGTGATCAAACTAGGAAGCAAAATGGGTCATGAATGAGAATGTGATATTAAAAAAGAAAACTAGAAAGATCTCTATATAAACAGCAAAGACTACTAATAAATGACAGAAACAAAAATATTCACTCTACCAATCAAAGAAATACAAGCTTAAAGCTTTACAAAGCATCTCCCACTGCTGGTTGGGGTTTAGAACAGTTGTAAGCATCAGGAAAAGAATTCGATAATAATGGACCAAAGTTCCATATAATGAATGCATGGTTTTGTCTGGTAATTCCACATCTAAGCATCTTTCCTAAAGAAATCATCAGTGCTGCAGATAAAGACTTATGAGCACAAATAGTGCAGAGTTAGGGACAATGGCAAGAAAAAATTGGAAACGTAAATGGGATTCTTGCCTTTCCGACACAGACTCTCTCCAGGAAGCGCAGAATGTAGACTATAAGAGGTTTGGCTTTTGATTTACAGGCAATCTCATTTTTTTCCTCAAGAAATGAACAATAGGAGGCCACAGTCAGTTCTCTGCCCTTCTCAAATCGATTATCTAATATTTAGGTCATCTCTAGCAAAACAGTGTCATTTTGATCCCCTAGACTCACTATCTCCTAGGCAACTGATTGAATAAATATATATATATAAAGCCTCACTGAGAAATATATTATTTTAAAGACTTAAATAAAAGAAATGGCATATCGCAGCCCTCAGCTGGGGGATGGGACATAGCAGCCCAAAAAAAGAAAACAGGCAGCTAGACATAGACAGCCAGGCACCACCATGGAGCTGCACTGTAACACCGCTTCATGTGCTGATTTCCATTTTTAACAGCTTCATTGAGATATAATTTATGTAACATAAAATTCACCCTTTTCAAGTATATAATTAAATGGGCTTTATATATTCACAGAATGACAGAGCCAACCCAACAATCTAATTTTGGAACATTTCCATCATCCCCAAATGAAACCGCATGTTCATTAGCAGGTGTCCTCATTCTCATCCCCAGGGTCTAGGCTGATATTAATCAACTTTCTGTCTCTAGGAATCTGTTTATTCTGGGCAGTTCACAGAAATGGAATCAAATAATGCGTGATGTTGTATGGGTGTGTGGTTTCCTTCACTCGGCATCAGCTTTTGGAGGTTCATCCATGTTTTAGTACCAAAGTTTGTTCATTCATTTATGCATCAGCTGCTGAACATCTGTGTTGCTTCTCCTTGGGGATAATCATGAATAATGCTGCTAGGAATAATCAAGTACTATGTATGTATGTATGTATGTATGTATGTATGTATGCATGTATGTATATATGTGTGTGTATGAATATGTATCTTCTCGTTTTGCCTGGGCATCAATTTCTGGATTACATAGAAGTTAGAAGTTTGAAATCTATGCAAATTAAACTGCACTCAGGAGGCAAGGGCAGGATCATTGTGATCCACACTATTTTTCCAAACTGGTTATTCCACTTTAAAATTCCATCAATAATGTACCAGTTGTTGATAATAGTCCCTTACAATCCTTTTAATGTCTCTTAAGATTGACAGGTATGTCCTCTTTAATTTCTCATGTGGGGATTTAGAACTTCTTTCTTGATCACTATAATTAAACATTCATCAATTGTGTCAACTAGTTCACAGAACTTCCTCTTACTATAGGTTTTGTTCTGTTTTATTTTGTTTGAGACAAGATCTTATATATATATGTGTGTGTGTGTGTGTGTGTGTGTGTGTGTGTGTGTGTGTATGTATGTGTATGTTTGTTTGATATATATATATATATATATATATATATATATATATATATATATCCCAGATGGCCTTAAACTCAAATTCTCTATATAGCCCAGGATAACCTTGAATTCCTGATCTGCCTAACTCTACCTACTAAGTGCAAAGATTACAGTTATGAGGCACCACAGCCAGCTAAGAACCAACTTCTGTATGATTAAATTTCTATGTTGTTTTTCTATTTTCTATTTCATTTCTTTCCACTATAGTCTTTGTTCATCTTTCTGCCTGTTCATCTTAATTTTCTTTCCTCATTGCTTTTTTTTTCTCTTTTTTCTTTTTGAAACAGGGTTTCTTTATGTAGCCCTGGCTGTCTTGGAATTCACTCTGTAGATCAGGCTAGCTTTGAACTCACAGAGATCCTCAGGCCTCTGCCTCCCAAGTACTGGGAACAAAGGCAGGCAAGACCATGCCTGGCCTTCCACATTCTTTAAAGTAAAAAGTTAGGTTACTTATTCAAGATTCCTTCTTAAATATAGATATTAACAATGCTAATCTTCAGGAAATTCACTTTTATCTTATTTTTGTTTCATTCATTTTAAAGTATTTTGGAATGTGTTAATTCTTTGACTCATGGGTTATTCAGAAATATGTTGTTTAATTTTCATAGATTTGTGAATTTTCCCAATTTCCTTCTGTTATTGATTTACAATTTAATTCTATTGTGGTCAGACAACATGCTTGATATGTTGTGAATTTTTTCAAGTTTACTGAGATTTCTTCCACAGCCTAGCATCTGGTCCATCCTAAAGAGAACTCGATGTGCATCTGATCATTGTTGGCTGCTTTGTGGACAACACTCTGTTACTATTTTCCACAAATCTCTAATGTCTTCCCAACAAGCTGGAGGTCTTACGAGCAATTTATCATGTTTAGTAGTTACTACTACTATATCTACTGAGTGAGTCTACCTGATTTCATGGCCTCTCCCTAACTAATACCCATTCATATTCTCATTCCCTCTGTCTCTCTGTCTCTCTCTGTCTCTCTGTCTCTGTGTGTGTGTCTTTGTGAGAGTGTGTATGTGTATGTATGTGTGTATGTATGTGTATGTTTGTTTGAGTTCATGTGGAGTTCAAGTATATAGATAATCATAAGCATATTCCTTGGTACCAGCTACCTTGTTTTTAAAACAGGCCTGGAATGCTCACTGACCAGGAACTTTTTATGTAGGCTAGGCTGGCTGGCCAACAAACCCCAGGGTTCTACCCACCTGTTTTCCCAGCGCTTGCATTAGAAATTCATGCCACTACACCAAGCTGCTTTACATGGGTTCTGGGGATTGAAACCAGGTCCTTGTGCTTGCAAGGCATTACTGACTGAACTTTCTCTCTAGCCCAACACCTATCCTTTGCCCTTATTTTCAAAACTCAGATTTGCCCGTGGAATTAACAGAGAGTAGTAGCTTGGTTTTAATCATGGGAAAAATTAGTAAAAAGAATTCAAGTTTCACAGAAACTGCCCATGCCACAGGCATGGGAGTGTGGGGTCTTCTGACAGCCACTCTGCCACAAGGCCCTGCTGCTGCTGGATTTATGCAGGGCTAGAATCATAAATGGACCATGCCAGCCGGTCTCATCCCACTCCACCCACACACATGTTCCTTCTCATGCACAGGATCACACAGAGGAAGCTACTGACTCCTCTCTTACTCTTTCTGATGGCAACAGTAATGGCAGCACACATGACCCAACAAATTACTGAGGGACTAGGGAGAGATTCCTTTCTGCTTGTCACTTGCAAAATGTAAACACTGAGCTCCTAGTTTCAGATTCAAAGATTGCCCTCTCCAAATGACATCTAACTCCAGTTTCACGGCCACCAGCTTTAGAAGTGCTGTCAGCCACTTCTCTCCTTTCCACTCTGACTTAAAATCCCCAGGGTCTTGGTTTAGAGATGATTAGCAAACTCTGTGCCCTGCTGTGGAAGCCTAGCACATCTCACAGGGGAGTGCTAGCTAGAGTGAACCAGTCACAGATACCACAGGGCATCAGGGAGGATGCAATATGTTAATGTGTTTGTCGGTCCCTAAGAGGGTGTCGGTAGTACAGCTGAAATACCATCAGACAGGTAATTTCCTCCCCCTCACTGTGCATCTGTCTCATCTAATGCCTCTTGTGTGAAGCATTTCCTAGGGTTGGAACTCTACACAACACACATTGGAAATGCTAGCCTGGTTTCTGTCTGAATATGCCATACTTGTTGCAAGGTTGCCTTCCTACTACATGGAAACACACAACAGTACTACATTTTACAATACAGATGCTCTGTGCTTGTGTGTGCATGCACATGTGCAGTGCATAGACAGTACCCACGTATATGGAGACTAGAGGTCAACATAAAGGATTATCCTCTATCATTAGTCCACCTTGGTTGGTTGGTTGGTTGGTTGGTTGGTTGGTTGGTTGGTTGGTTAGTTGGTTGGTTGAAACAGGGTCTTATTATATATCCCTGCCTGGCCTGGAATTTACTATATGGATCAAGTGAGCCTCAAACTAATCCAAACTCGCCTGCTTCTGCCTCAGAAGTCCTAGGGTTAAAGGCAGGTGTAACCATACTTAGCTCCATCTTGCTTTTTGACGAAGCATCTTTCACTGACTCTGAAGCTCACTGATTTATGTAGCCAGGGCCAGCAAGCCCCTGAAATTCTTCTGCCTCTAGCATTGGAATTACAGGTATTGACTACCATGGATGCTCTGGTCCTCATGCTTGTGTAGCAAGCACTTCACTGACTGAGCCATACTTCCATGCCTAACACAGCTTATTTGGACAAACTAATGTTTACAATATAATGCAAGGCAGTCCTGCCTGCAGAGCACCATGTTCTGATTGGATTATGCCAGAGTCTATGTTGCTGGGTACAGCTGAAGTTTACTCTTGTTGCAGAGGAGCTGACAACCTTTGGCTTCATTGCCAGAAGTATGAAAAATCAAACAGGAATTTAGATGTCTGCTGTGCTTTCTGCAGAGGGTTGGTAACTCTAAATGAATTTTCCCACAGTAACTAAGTTGTACATGGTCATGAAGTTCCCAGACTAATCCACAGGCACAGCTGAATAAGGTGCATCAGCAATCTTATCAACAAAAACAAACAAACAACATCCAAACAACAAAAAATCATGAGATTTAAAACCAGTCAATTTTTACTTATCAAAATAATCATGGTCCATAACATGCAAACTAGGGATGATTCGAACCAGGCAAGAAGAGGCTGTACACAGAATTTACAAACCAACATGAAGCCCGCAAAGACAGCTGGCCTTTCCCTTTCCATCGCTTGCTGGCAACTGAAAACAACATGAGTAATAAAAAATATTGCTCCTTGGAGGAAACACAGGTTCAACAAGATGTGAAGAAGTAATTAAGAGTACTCAGAGCCATG
>JADRCC010152035.1:0-18598 GCA_019843855.1 Hylomyscus alleni
CACATGTTCTTCACGTTGGCTGTCCGTCTGAAATCAACGCAAGCTGTGGAGGAAAGACACCTGCTCGTCCTGCCTTCTGTCTTGGTGTTTAATGCTGGCCCAAACATCCCTCCCAGCCCCTCCAAGACTCTTAAAGCAGTGGGCAGACCAAGGGGCACACTCGAATCTGGACAAAGTGGGTCTTGGTTTTACTTTTTTCTTTTTGTCAGGGTAGGTGGCCATGTGTTTGGTTGTTGAAGGCAGGGTCTCCCTGTATAGCCCTGGCTGGCCTCAAACGCCACAGCAGGCCTGCCTCCTCCTAGGGGCTGGGATTATAGGTGGACAAGCCTGGGGGCTTATTCCTCAAACAGGAACGGCAGTTAGCAAGGTGACAAAGGCCACGCTGCAACTGCACTGTCCGCTTTGGGAACTCTCAGGCTTGTTGTCCCTGGGTCGGTGTACCCTGATCTGCAGCGACAGTCCTTTCCTGTAGCTCAGGATTTAGGATGGGGGAATCCCTGTGCTAGAAACACACAAACACACACACACACACACACACACACACACACACACACACACACACACACACCCATAGTTTGTGCTTGGAACTCCAGGACAGTGATACATACCGTCTTAGCACCTGGAGGAGTTTGTGAGGATAGCCTGCACTTTTATATGTCTTTAATGCACTTTTTTATGTCTATTAAGCTAGTCTCATCCTGTGCTACGGGGGAGTGTGTGTGGGAGACTGGAGTTTAACCACTTGTTTTCTTTTAAGAACATGGTCACAGCGCTTGTGAGGCAGAGGCAGGCAGATCTGAGTTCAAAGCCAGGCAAGTCTGCTCTACAGAGTTCCAGGATACCCAGGGATACACAGGAAATGTTAAAGACAAACAAAAACCCATGCAGTGATAGACTGTTGTGTCTTAACCACATGTACCCAGGAAATGCCCACTAAATTTTTGCCCTTGGCTTAAGGATTCCCCTGTCTGCCTTTCCCTTAAAACCCCCACCAGGGGTCCCATTCTTTTTGATTTTCCTGTGTAGCCCTGGCTGTCCTGGAACTCACTTTGTTATACCAGGCTGGCCTCGAACTCAGAAATCCGAACACAGAAATCCACCTGCCTCTGCCTCCCAAGTGCTGGGATTAAAGGCATGTGTCACCACTGCCAGGATGGGGGTCCCATTCTTAACTAATGTTTGCCTTGAGCTTTCCTATAATCTTGGCTTCATGGGGCCCTTCATAACATTCCTGTGAAGCTAAGTCAGGCATGTGACTGCCAACACAGCCATAGTGATGCTAGCCTTTAGTTGCAGAGGCAGGTGGATCTCTGATTTCAGTCCCCTTGGACTACATAATAGTGCCTCAGAACATGCCAATTACAAGGTTAGTGGTTTCAGAGAAAACCTGCCAGAGATCAGTGTTAACTGTTATAGAGCACTGAGAAATGAGGTGGCCAAAAACACATTGCAGTCTTGGAGAAACAGTCGTGGCTATTTACCATTCTGGGATGTCTCGGAGCACTGTGGTGTCGGAGTGTTTGCCTACTGTGTGAGGAGGCCTGGATGAGTTGAGCTAAGGCTTCCATTTCTGGCTTGCTCAGAATTGAAAGCAAGTTTTCTTTTCTATATAGTAAAAGATTATTTTTAAGAAAAAAATCTCATACCTAAATTTACAAATTTGAATAGAGGTAATTGTGACTATTTCAAAATATATAAATACCCCCAAATAAAAACACTTCAGTAATGGAAAAGAATGTGTCAGATAGAAAATCAGGGCCTTCTTTATCCTTATATAGCTCTGTAAGTGTCCAATTGTCTGATACTTAGTTGAAATCAGTATGCTGACCTCCCAAAGCATCATCATTTTACTATAAGTTCATTATCGTTATAGGTTTTCAAGAGAAAAATCTCTACATCTCAAAGAAATATATCTATCTGAAAAAAAAAATTGAGAAAATGCTGAGGTAAAATTTATTCTTTGTCAAAATAGAAAAGAAAAAAACAAATTTCTAATAAATGTTATACTTAAACTATCCTATGCTATTGCTAGCTAAATGTGAACAATTTTTTTCTTTTGATTTTTTTGAGACAGGGTTTTTCTGGTGTAGCCCTGGCTGTCCTAGAACTCACTCTAGACCATGCTGGCCTCTAACTCAGAAATCCTTCTGCCTCTGCCTCACAAGTGCTGGTATTGAAGGTATATGCCACCACTACCTGGCTGTGAACAAAATTTTTAATAACATTTTTATTCTTATTTGTCTGTCACAAAATGCATGTACATATCCTAACACACATGTATATTACAAAACACAAACAGGCATCATAAAAACATTAGCTATATAAACATAAATGTTGAGCTTACTGAGTGAACACAGTCTAAAATTAAATTTACTTATGCATGATACTATTTTTCTCTTATTTATATTACAGTGCACATTTCCATCAGACTGTTTAAGTTTAGACAGGAGACAGCCATTATCCACCTTAGAAGTCATTGAAGGTTGATAACACCTTTAAAATTAAGATAGTCTAGGAGTCTTGTTTGGGTTCAGTTTCTCTTCCAATTAAACAGGCAGGGGTAATCTTGAATCCTACAGGGAGCAATGAAAATATCTTGAACATATCATTCTATAGCAGACAAGGGCAGTAGTCGAATAAAGGTATTTATTGAGGTTAAGAAAATACACAGGAACAGCAGACATACAGAGAAATGTACCTCTTACAAAGGGAGGTAACTGGAGAAACCCAAAAATCCAGTCACCTTTTAAAGTTTTTAATTCTCTGAAGGGTTTTCCTCTTCTAGTTTAGGGTTAGTCAGTTTGAAGAAAGATAGTATGGCTGATTAGCCCACAATTGTTGTGTAACATGTCCTATTCTAGACTTGAACTTAATGAGCCAGTCTCCAGGGACCTGTGAGTAGGAGGCAAAAGCCTAAAAAACTGTTTTATGTAGTCAGGCTTTTGTCTCAGATCAGGAGGATGAGGAAGAAGCCAGCCATCTTTGAAATTTGACACCTTTACTACCTACCCAAGACACCTCTGTCTGCTTATCTGGCAGTCTGTCTAACCCTTAGTCTATTCTAATTACTTTTGCACCCCATCTCCCACTTTTCTGGAAAATACACACTAATAGAGAAGTCTCTGTAGCTTGAGGTTTCTGTTATTGTTGTTTATAATTTTTTTCTGTCTTTTTGCATCAAACTGTATCCTTTTGAAAATTCTTGCACTGAAGTTTGATATAGAAAACCTTGGTGACCTTTCTGAAAGTGAAGTTCTTGAAAGCATCTATGTGTGCAGACTGGTTGACTTATTAGAACCGCAACATTATGGGGAATATGGAATGTTCCTGGCCCACCTTAGTGTGGGATACTTTTAGTCCCCTGAGTAGCTTTTCATTACTTTCCTCTGTGTCTGAACTAACATTTTGTGAAAATAGCTTCCACAGATGTAAAGGCTAAGAATGTCATCAGATAGCATATATGATCTACAGAAAACCTTTCATTTTGCTGTATCTGTCTTTCATTTGTACCCATCAAAGTATTTTAAACTCTCCTTGATTTGGGACTTTATTTGTTTTGTAAATCTATAAAAGTTCGTGAAACAACTTCTACATTGGAACATGGAACTTGAGGTAACATAAACCTATACTCCTAGGTCATCAATGGTCGCCTAAAATGGCTGCAGAATAAAATCTTATTTCCTTTCAGATGAGAGCTGTGGTTTTTGTATCAATACCTTCAGCACGCTGAAGTACCCTGTTTTCCTTAGAGCCCTGTACTCAGCTATGCAAATGATGTCACCTCAATGCACCTCACTGAAGTAGGGGGACAGGTGTACCGATATGTTCATGTGTCATTTTTCTAAGCTATTGTACTTTTAAATGCAATGGAGATAGTGTAAATTAGAGTAGTTTTCTGTGTCTTTATCATAGTTACTGGAAAGGTGCTACCTTCAAATGGACACATTATAAATGCAGGGTATTTCCTCTTTATGTAGATACTTCTAATGATCTTGTTTGTTGTCTTGATACCTAGACTGATGTCAGTGCAGTACGATGGGAGCTTCTCCTTGCCATTTTTTTCCCTAGCAATTTTCCTCTTGCTTTGGTTAGCTGTGCTCAGTCTGAATTTATCAGACTTGGAAGAAATGAAAATACTCTAAAGGAACACTTGTTCCTCTCAATCTATCAGCCTAACAAAAAAACAGACCTCAAAGAAATAGGAATTTCTCCAGAACTCTCATTCTGTGAGAAGGAGAATGAACTAGCTAGGGGGAAATTGGTGTCCTTGAAAGACATTTTACACAATTCTAAAAACATGTCAAACCACCTTACTAGCTAAAACTGAAGTCCAATGAAAGGTGAGTGTTGGGTGAGACCACACCTAACCAGAACGGATGAGATGTGTACATTTTTTATTCTCTATTCAAACTTTAATCAAATTCCAGGACCCTGAGACTCTGAAGGGTTTTTTTTTTCCTCCCAGTGTGGACACATAGAAAAATCTCATTTTTCTGCTTTGTAGTTTTAATTTGGCTATTTTAGTTTTTGTTTGTTTCTTTGTTTGTTTTTTGTTTTTCTTGAGACAGGGTTTCTCTGTGTAGCCTTGGCTGTCCTGGAACTCACTCTGTAGTCCAGGCTAGCCTCGAACTCAGAAATCTGCCTGCCTCTACCTCCCAAGTGCTGGGATTAAAGGCATGCACCACCACCGCCCGGCTTAATTTGGCTATTTTAATTGGTTTATTGAGTACAAATGGCTAGACCTGACTTGGGGCACAGGTTTGTAACTCCAAGTTTGATAAAATGAACATTCATCATCTTCGAGGTAGCCAGACAGCCTGAGAGTGTAATTTAATCTGAGTTTTCTCAGGTACTAGGTGGAGACATGACTGTACAATTTGTCCTAAAAACTATAGCTTTTTTTAATATTGCTTTCTGTCATTTAGTTGTTACCATATCCTTACTACTGAGCTTGTCTGCATTTTACAGCTCTAACTTTAAAAAGAAATAACTTCAGAAAGAATTGTTTTTGGAAATTGTATTCTGCCAAAATCCCAATGCCTGTCCTGACACTTGCCATTTTTATTCCAGAGCAAACTAAAATTATAGAAAACAAACAACAACAAAGATAACTTTATAAAGAAGATATATATGTCTTATTGGGACTTATTGGGACATCCTTAGCTAAGCATTGATATGCAAAGTAAACAAAACTCTGCTAGGCTCCCTTACTTATTAACTCACCTATCACCATTATTTATTTACAAACTAATCTTTTTTCAGTCTCAGTATGCTACCTTCCTGGAGGTATATTCTTTACCTTTTAGTATGCAGCTATTAATAGGATGCAATCATTTGCCAGGCCTGGAAAACTCTAGATGAAACAAGTCTTTAGTCTTCAAGGAATTTCCATCAGAAACCAATGAACTTATCTAAAACATGAGAAATTTCTATCTACTACCTCCCAAAGTCCTTGAGATCACCTTCTCATTAAAAATTGAAAGCTGCCGTTCTTTGAGGCTTATTGCCTCTACCCTATTCCCCCAAACTGGACTTGATAAAACTGTTTCCTCTACCAGTTACTGTCTTCAGAACTGCTTTAGGAGAGGCAGCATGCATTAGTTCCTCTAGGTCCTGAAACATGACTGCTTTGTCTTTTTTACAAAGTTAAGTATCTTCTAGCTTCCATCTGAGCTCAGTTTCTAAGTTCCCCATCAACAAAATTAAGAACAAGTGAAAGGAAGCCAGAACAACAATATTTAGACAATAAAATACACTGATTACAAATCAGTGTATTTTGTTCTAGCAAGTAGTCCAAAACAAGTTAGTTCATGTCAACATTGTCAATATATGCATGATTTAAAGGGATCAAGGCAAAAGTATGTGGGAGCCAAAGTTATGTTTTACATTTTAATTACTGTGCTTAAGAGATTGATAAAATAAAAATACCTCCAACCTGTAAGATCCTGGCCCAATGACAGATACTTCCTGAGATGCTGGAGGCTGTTGTACAAAAAGATAACTAACTACATATCTCCACTTCCCTAAACAAGTTTGCTTGACCCACTTGCACCCGATGTGCTTGAACACATGTAGGCATTCAAGCAAGAAGTATAACAGGATATATGCTTGCCTCTGATTGGACATGGTGTGAAATACATAGCATTTTGATTTACCTTTATAGGCCTCTGCAAAATGTGACTTGTTGCCATTTTATGGGAACTCTAGAATGGACCAGAGTCCATCATCCTGAACAGAATTTAAATAAAACTTGCTTCAAATTTGGCTAAAACTATCATTCACCAAGATCAAGTAGGCTTCATCCCAGGGATGCCAGGAAGGTTCAATATAAGAAAATCTATCAACATAATCCACTACATAAACAAACCTAAAGAAAAAAAACCCACATGATCATTTCATTAGATGTTGAAAAAGCCTTTGGCAAAATTTAGCATCCCTTCATGTTAAAAGTCTTGGAAAGATCAGGAATTCAAGGCCCATACCTGAACACAATAAAAGCAATATACAGCAAACCAGTAGCCAACATCAAACTAAATGGAAAGAAACTTGAAGCAATCCCACTACAATCAGGGATTAGACAAGGCTGCCCACTCTCTCCCTACCTATTTAATATTGTACTTGAACTTCTAGCCAGGGCAATTCGACAAAAAAGGAGGTCAAAGGGATACAAATTGGAAAAGAAGAAGTCAAAATATAACGATTTGCAGATGATATGATCACATATTTGAGTGACCCCAAAAATTCAACCAGAGAACTCCTAAAGGTGATAAACAACTTTAGCCAAGTGGCTGGATATAAAATTAATTCAAACAAATCATTAGCCTTCCTCTACTTAAAGAATAAATAGAATGAAAAGGAAATTAGGGAAATGAAACCCTTCACAATAGTCACAAATAATATTACATACATTGGTGTGACTTTAACCAAGCAAGTGAAAGATCTGTATGACAAGAACTTCAAGTCTCTGAAGAAAAAAATTGAAGATCTTAGAAGATGGAAAGATCACCTATGTTCATGAATTGGCAGGATTAATATAGCAAAAATAGCCATCTTGCCAAAAGCAATCTACAGATTCAATGCAATCCCCATCAAAATACCAAATCAATTCTTCACAGAGTTAAAAAGAGCAATTTGCAAACTCATTTGGAATAACAAAAAAACCAGAATATTGAAAACTATTCTCAACAGTAAAAGAACTTGTAGGGGATCACCATCCCTGATCTCAAGCTGTATTACAGAGCAATCAAGATAAAAATCAATCCATTCTTATCTCCTTGTACAAAGTTCAAGACCAAGTGCATCAGGGACCTCCACATAAAACCAGATACACTGAAACTTATAGAAGAGAAAGTGGGGAAAAGCCTCAAACACATGGGAACAGGGGAAAAATTCCTGAATGGCTTATGCTTTATGATCGAGAATTGACAAATGGGACCTCATAAAATTGCAAAGCTTGTGTAACTCAAAGGGCACCAACAGATTTTGGAAAAGATCTTTACCAATCCTACATCTGATAGAGGGCTAATATCCAATGTATACAAAGAACTCAAGAAGTTAGACTCCAGAGAACCAAATAACACTATTAAAAATGGGGTACAGAGCTAAACAAAGAATTTTTAACTCAGGAATATCGAATGGCTGAGATGTACCTAAAGAAATGTTCATAATCCTTAGTCATCAGGGAAATGCAAATCAAAACAACCCTGAGATTCCACTCCATACCAGTCAGAATGGCTAAGATCAAAAACTCAGGTGACAGCAGATGCTGACAAGAATGTGGAGAAAGAGGAGCATGCCTTTATTGCTGATGGGATTGTAAGCCGGTACAGCCACTCTGGAAAACAGCTTGGCAGTTCCTCAGAATATTAGATATAGTATTACCTGAGGACCCAGCTATATCACTCCTGGGCATATACCCAGAAGATGCTCCAATGTGTAATAAGGACACATGTTCCACTATGCTCATAGCAGACTTATTTGTAATAGCCAGAAGATGGAAAGAACCCAGATGTTCTTCAGCAGAGGAACGTATACAGAAAATGTGGTAATTTACACAATGGAGTACTACTCGGCTATTAAAAATGATGAATTCATGGAATTCTTAGGCAAATGGATTTAACTAGAAAATATCATCCTGAGTGAGGTAACCTAATCACAAAAGAACACACATGGTATGCATTCACTGATACATCTATATCCCAAAAGCTCCAAATGACCAGGATATAATTCACAGACCACATGAAGTTCAATAAGAAGGAAGACCAAAGTGTGGGTGCTTCAGTCCTTCTTAGAATGAGAACAAAATATTCACAGGAGTGAATATGGAGATAAGGTGTAGAGCAGAGACTGAAGGAAAGGTCACCCAGAGACTCTCCCACCTGGGGGTTCATCCCACATACAGTTACCAAACCCAGACACTATTGTGAATTTCAAGAATTGTATGCTGACAGGAGCCTAATATGGCTGTCTCCTGAGATGCCCTGCCAGAGCCTTACAAATACAGAGGTGAATGTTATCAGCCAACCATTGGACTGAGTGCAGTGTCCCCAATTGAGGAGTTAGAGAAGGGACTGAAGGATTTGAAGGGGTTTGCAACCCCATAGGAAGAACAACAATTTCAACCAACCAGACCCCCCCAGAATTCCCAGGGTCTAAGCCATCAACCAAGGAGTACATATGGCTCCAGCTGCCTATGTAGCAGAGGCATCAATGGGAGGAGAGGTCCTTGTTCCTGTGAAGGCTTGATAGATGCCCCAGTGTAGGGGAAATGAGAAAGGGGAGGTGGGAGTGAGTAGGTGGGTATAGGAACACTCTCATAGAAGCAGGGAGAGGGAGGATGTGATACAGTGTTTCTGGGAGGGAGGGAAAGTGGGGAAGGGGATAATATTTGAAATATAATTCAAGAAAATATCCAATAAAAACAAACAAACAAAAATTTGGCTCAAAAGTTGTGGTAATGGTCTTATTTTCAATTGTTGGGATTAACTTTATCTCTATACAAAGATCCACCATGAAACTAACTTTAAATTTTACCTTTTTAAGTTTACTTCACAAAAGCAGTTCACACATTTTTGATATATGAAAAAAAGACAATTTTTGCTATTTTATGTTTTCTTTTCTATCAGATTTTCCAAAATATGTCAAAAAATTTCAATGTGAACTCAGATTTGTACATATAAGAGCAGATATATGACATGTGAGAAAAAGAATAAAGATGGTGAAAGAGAACTGGAAAGAACCTGAAAAAGAGCTGCAAAGACTGTTTAAATTGCTTTAATGGAGCGATTAACATGTTGCAGGTCCAGAGGCTTATCATCTTACCTACGGCTAAATTTAGTTCCTGAATATATCTGCCTTGCCTACTTGTTTGTCAGCACTAACATTTGGTGACTAATAAATAAAAACTCTGAAATGTACTAACTTATCTGACAATGTTAGCCTCCACCAACACAAAAGTCATCCGATAACACTTGAAGTCCACAGAAAACCTTCTATATTGCTATAATCGTTTTGGGGAGTCTGAGACCACTGGAAAAAAAACCCATTAGTTAGCCAAAATTAAACTGGCAGCTGACCACAGTCTTTTAGTTGAACTCCAGCCTGTTGTCCTGACTGAAACCTGGAGGGAATTTTAGAAGCAAAAGCCATAGTTAACTTCATTCCTATAGATATGCAGTTCTGCAGGCCAGAGGTAACATTTCTGGCCCTTTACAAGCAGCAATTGAACATTTTTACAGAAGCCAATTAAGAAGTTACTCATTTCATACAGTTGTATATTACTGGGACAGGACAAAAAGAAAGACTTTAGAGGGCAGCATTCCTGGAGGACTTTAACAGGCTTAGATTTCTATAATTGTCTTAAACAGATTTACTGGTATGCCTGCGTTAGAGCACAGGGAATGAAAAGGATGTTTCTAAGTTACTTATTTATACTTCGTGATTCCGAGTCCCAAGGTACAGGCAGTGACATTTGTATTTAGAAAAAAATATTGACAGTGAATATAAATATCATTTCCTCTCAATTATGGCTTTTCTCAAAATTCCCACTCTAAATCATTTCCCATCAACTTGGTTGCCCCTCAGAAAAGGTCTTTAAAATTCAAGTTGGGAAAAAGAGCAAATTCTTAAAATTGTTTTCACATCAATAAAGAAAAATAGTGCTAGTGATATCTGAATCCTCAAAAACCAAACTTTTTTTGTTTTGGAACAGCATTTCTCTGTGTAGTCTTGGTTGTCCTAAAACTTGCTCTGTAGACCAAACTGGTCTACATTTTAGAGATTTTCCTGCCTCTGCCTCCCAAGTGCTGGGAATAAAGGCCTGTTCTACCACTGCCTAGTTTCCATTAAACATTTTTAATCTACTCTTTTTAATTAGGGTATTTTAATTTTTTTCTGAAATCACTGTTAAGGAGTTCTGGAATTTCATATAGTTTTCATTAAATTTATAACCATATCACTATAATATTTTAGTAAAAATTTGACTAGTTTTTTGAAAGAAAAAAAATCAGTTTTTTTAAAGAGAATATCAAGCAAGAAATAGTTTTAAAGACAATTCTTATTTTAAAAATAAGAGTTCTCTAAAATTTAATTTATTTAGCCTAGCTTCTTGAATTGAAAAATATAATTAATGTTAATAGAAAGGGATAATTTTTTTCTTTTATTGGATATTTTCTTTATTTAGCATTTCAAATGTTATCCCCTTTCCAGATCTCCCCTGTGGAAATTCCCTATACTATTCCCTCTACCCCTGCCTCTATGGGGGTGCTCCCCCATCCACCCACCCACTCCTGCCTTCCTGCCCTGGCATTCCCCTACACTGGGGCAATTTAATCCCTTCAGGCCCAAAGGCCACTCCTTCCACTGATGTCCAACAAGGCTATCCTCTGCTTCATATGTGGCTGGAGCCATGGGTCCCTCCATGTGTACTCTTTGGTTGATGGTCCAGTCCCTGGGAGCTCGAGGCGGGGTATCTGGCTAGTTAACACTGTTGCCCCCACCCCATGGGGCTGCAAACACCTTGAGCTCCTTCAGTCCCTTCTCCAAGTTTTCCATCAGGGACGCCACACTCAGTCCAATGGTT
Source organism: Hylomyscus alleni (assembly GCA_019843855.1). Lineage (NCBI taxonomy): Eukaryota > Metazoa > Chordata > Mammalia > Rodentia > Muridae > Hylomyscus > Hylomyscus alleni. The sequence goes on from JADRCC010152035.1 coordinate 11,081, forward strand.
GGCTGTGAGCATCCGCCTCTGTATTTGTAAGGCTACGGCAGAGCCCCTCGGGAGACAGCCATATCAGGCTTCCATCAGCAACCACTTCTTGCCATCCAGAATAAAGTCAGGGTTTGTTGGCTGTATATGGGATGGATTCCCAGATGGTACAGTCTCTGGATGGCTTTTCCTTCAGTCTTGCTCCACACTTTGTCTCCACATTTCCTCCTGCGAGTATTTTCTTCCCTCTTCTAAGAAGCACTGAAGAAGCATCCACACTTTGGTCTTCCTTCTTGAGCTTCATGTGGCCTGTGAATTGTATCTTGGGTATTCCAAACTTCTGGGCTAATAACCACTTATCAGAGAGTGCATACCATGTGTGTTCTTTTGTGATTGGGTTACCTCACTCAGGATGATATTCTCCAGATCCATCCATTTCCCTAAGAATTTCATAAATTCATTGTTTTTAATAGCTGAGTAGTACTCCATTGTGTAGATGTACCATAATTTCTGTATCCATTCCTCTGTTGAGGGACATCTTGTTTTCTTTTAACCTTTTCTAAAATGTGTCCTTATTACATAAGCTTTATCTGTTTTTACCCAAATTTATCTCACTATTTCTTATATCCAAGAGAGGTTCAATTACTTTCCTTATCTTCAAAAATTAAGTGTTATATTCAGGTCCACATAGATGCTATAACATCTTTTATCAGTGATATCTATTCTGACAGGTAGTATTCATGCACTAATAATTAAAGATTGTGAATATTGCATTTGTCCTTGCAATCATATCCAGAAAAAGTATTATCGTCACAGTTCATCTGGTCTCTATCTCTCCTTCAATCACCTAAATTCAAACTAGCTTCCTTGGACATTTGTAATATGCTGTAGAATTCTTCTGTACCCTCTCTAATTGGTCTTACCTTCCTTTGCTTAATCTTCCATGCAACATATGTTAAATTTCCCAAGATTCTAGAAATAACATTACAGTTCTTATGTTGCCAGTCTTCTTTGTATAATAAATTCTTTAAATACCATCTTCAGTACATACTAGAAATTTCTTCTCATCTGACTAAAAAACAACAACAACAACAACAACAACAAAAGCCTTGAGATTTCTTCCTTAATCTCAGAATGTTTTGGAAAAAAATCCTTCTATTTAGAGCTTCTCTTTCTAGAAATATATGTTTTCTTTCCTCTGCTTTATTTTTTTTCCATTTCAAGTTTTCCTTTTGTCTGATATTTATCATTTAGAAGTCAGTTTTCTCCAAGAACCCTCCTAATTTTGTCCATATTCCCTCCTGGATGCTCTTATGCAAGTTTGTACTTCTTCATAACTTTTATGTGCTCTTATTAAATAATTATAGCATATTTTGTCTCTCTAGCAATAAAATTTCATTAATGATAGGAAATTGCTAATCCAGCTGATTTATTGAATTCTGAATATCTATCACAGCACCTTGCTTGAGGAAGATGTTCCACGAGCTTGTCCAGAGTCAGTAAACATGTGAAATCTGCTGGTGCAATTCAGATGAGACTTAATTATAATTTACTACAGGGTTGTGCCACAGATAAATGGAATTTTTATTGTATTTCAGAGATTAACTACATAAAACTAGCAAAGTGGTGAACTGGCAGAAAATAAATGTGAAACACCAAAAAGAATTTAATTCAGAGATGATAATATTCCTAGTTGCTCTTTTAACAATTTAGAATTCTTTATAAAAATTTAAAGAGTGTAAATTAGCAGAAACCAGGGCTTAGGGACAATAGCAGGTGTGTTTTTATCTATCTATGCTTCAATTTATGGAATCCTTGGGTCACATGGTCTGAAGATACAAATCAACTGAAAATTGAAGAGATTATGAAAGGCTACAAAAATGCAAATGTGCTCTTCAGTCAGTAGTGACTATATGTAAGCTAGAGAGACTTTGGTAACCTCCAGGAAAGATGCTTGGTGGAATACTTGAAATATCCCTTTTGAGGAAAAAAATAGGTATAGGAAAAATAAAACATCTAACTGTCTGGCTATGACTTTGTGATCTCCTTAATAAATATTAGTTAGACACTAAAAGTATTCATTTTGCTTTTAAGAACTGATGCACCCACCATAGTTTATAATACACTGTGATCATTTGCATGAAGATAATAACAGTACTTGAGAAAGTTTATTATATTATTTGAAGACAATGCCAGACTTCCAAGTCCCATCATTTAGTAAAGTTTCTGTGACTCATTATACATTGCCTGGCTGGATTTGCCCTGTTTCCAGCTGATATGAAATACTGGGAGAGAAACAGATGACTCAAGTCTTAGGTTCAATTTCTGAGGCCAATAGGTATTATTTGTCTGTGAAGCATGAACATGACAGTTGAACACTAGAACAATTATATTTTCTAATCTGAAAATTTAGAAGATACAACCAGGTATAGTTACATCCATGCAGGTTCCTATACAAATATTAGTTTAATAAAAAGTGGTGTTATTATTATTATTAGGTTTAACTGTTTTATTCAACAAGTCTAAGTTTAACTTAGTTAACTAAGTTTTACTTCAGTGCATTAAATATTTATTATCTGTAATGGACTAAAACAAGCGACTCATATCCTTATCATAAGTGCACAAAATAAAAGGAAGACAGAAATGCAAGCTATTAGCACCAAACTAAAGAAAGTATCACTTGTACAACCAAAAAGCAGTGGGGATGGGGTATTGAACAGACTAGCTACTGTCTAACTTCAAGTTTTTCACTTAAAAATATATTGGTTATGATTTCCCAGTATAACTATTACTTTTATTTTCTTATGTTTGTAATATACACAGGTGGTAGTGGTGCACGCCTTTAATCCCAGCACTTGGGAGGCAGAGGCAAGCAAATTTCTGAGTTTGAGGCCAGTCTGGTCTATAGAGTGAGTTCCAGGACTACACAGAAAAACCTATCTGGAAAAAAACCCAAAAAAAAGAAAAAACTGTAATATACCAGTAGGTCATAGATTTTAGTGTTTATTGCATATATTTATTATACAAATAATGGCTTTTAGTATGACATTTCATGTATGCCTTTAAAATGTTTTGATCAATTTTATTCCTTGATTACCCTAAAGATTTAGATTTTTATGGGAGATTCATTAAATATATTGCCCCTTAATTTTGAATTTATTACATACTGTTTCAATAAAATAGACCATATTTAATACTAAATAAACAAAATAAAAATATTTTCAGATTAATATCAACTTAACCTCATAAATGAAAGTTATTTAACCATGGAAAATGGACCCATAATTTTGAAGTTAAGGATCATACTATACATTATATATGCATACCAAAAAATGAAAACACTTCCTGCTTTTTATTGGCCTGTGCAAACCCATAGGCCAATGTGAGTAAGGATGGGAATCCATAATCCAACAGAAATTCTGATGTTTGCTTTTGTCTGTATCTGTTTACTTTTTCTGGAGCACTTTCATTTTAGTAGACATTAGATGCTGTCGTATTGTGATTCTCAGTCTTTCTATTCCACACATGATAGGATAAATTGGAGAAGCCTAAGCACTATTGGGTGACCATAGTAAGAATTCATATTATTGCCTTGTTGGCATATAGCACGATCTAATCCTTAATTTTGTGCTATTTACTAATTTGTGTAATATCCACTTTTACTTCTAATTATCAAGTATGAAGATTTCATCTAACAAAAATATAAACAATTTTTATTTATTTATTTATTTATTTATTTATTTATTTATTTATTCACCTCACAACCTGATCACTGTTTCTTCTCCCACAGTCCCTCCCTCCATTTCCCCCTCCTCTTCTACTCTGAGAGAGTGGAGGCCCCCAATGGGTATCCCTCCACCCTGGCACATCAAGTCTCTGCAGGGCTAGGTGCTTCTTTTTCCACTGAGACCAGACAAGATAGCCTAGTTAGAGAAACAGATTCCACAGACATACAACAGCTTTAGAGACAGCTCCCATTGTTGTCGTTCAGGAACCACATGAAGAGAGAGCTGCAATCTGCTACATATGTTTGGGGGGGCCTAGGTTCAGTCCATATATGCTCTTTGGTTGGTGGCTCAGTCTCTGAGAGCCCCAAGGGTCCAGGTTAGTTGACTCTGTTGGTCTTTCTGTGGAATTCCTATCACTTTCATAGTCCTCAATCCTTCTCTCCCAACTCTTCCATAAGAGTCACCAAGATCCATCAAATGTTTGACTGTCAGTTTATGCATCTATTTTAGTCATCTACTTCTTGGAACCTCTCAGAGGACAACAAGCTCCTGTCTACAAGCTTAACAGAATATCATTAATAGTGTTAGGGATTCATGTTTGCACATGGGATGGGTTTCTGGTTGGATTGGTTTTTGCTTGGCCTTTCTGTCAGTCTCTACTCCATTTTGTTGCTTAATTTCTTGTAGGCAGGATTAATTTTGGGTTGAAAGTTTTGTATGTGGGTTGGTGTCACTATCTCTCTAATGGGATTCCTGCCTGGCTACAGGAGGTAGCCTCTTCAGGTTCTATATCCTCACTATTGTGAGTCTCAGCTATGGTTAACCCTTTGATTCTTGGTAGCCTTCCCTATCCCACATATGTGGCACTTGCTTGAGATGCCCCCCATTCCTACAAGATGTAGATTCTATTAGTTGTAAATTGTTTTACTCTATGTTCTTAGAAACTTAAGTTCAACGTGCTACTCCTTTCCTTCTTTCTCTTCTTCTTTTTTCCTTCCTTCCTTCCTTCCTTCCTTCCTTCCTTCCTTCCTTCCTTCCTTTCTTCCTTCTCTCTCTCTCTCCCTCTTTCTTTCTTTCTTTCTTTCTTTCTTTCTTTCTTTCTTTCTTTCTTTCTTTCTTTCTTCCTTTTTATCTTTCTTCCTTTCTCTCTTCTTTGTCTAAAGACACTAATTACATTATTTCTGTGGGGTTCTTCTAGTCCCTGAATTTTTTATCACTTATTTGTTCTAGATAAGTGGTGCAATACACATATAAACATAAAAATACACATGTATACCCCCTACACAAATATAAACCTAAGCATATACATATACACACTATTTTGTTGTTGTTGTTTGGTTTTTTGGGACAGGGTTTTTCTGTGTAGCCCTGGCTGTCCTGGAACTCACTCTGTAGACCAGGCTGGACTTGAACTCAGAAATCCACCTACCTCTGCCTCCTAAGTGCTGGGATTAAAGGCATCTGCCACCACTGCCCTACTATGTACACACTCTTAATATACATATATACATATGTATAAACATACAAGTAAAAACACATAATAATACATATATACACGTAAGTGTACACATATTCACATATATAAATATACATATGTATACAGATGTAACTACATATATGTAAAACACTAAACATACACAAATAAAATGTACACATGTACATATATAAATATGGTCATGTACACACAAATGTAAATATATGCATTATATGCAATTAACATACAGACGCACAAACACAAACAAAAATATTTATACACACAGATGCACACATAAATATATACATATACATAAACATGAATATATATATGAACCCACATATACATATTCACATGTACATATACATAGCTATATACACAAACACACACGAACTTGAACACACACATGTAATACACATACATGTATATACATGTACAAATACAAAAGTAAACATACAAATATATACAGATAAATATACACATCACACATACACACATAAACATATACATATACACAAAACATAAATATATACATGTGGAAATAGGGGATAGAACAGAGTACACCCACCAGAGGAATAAAACTCAGTAAACAAGACAGATTGACCAAAATAAACATTTCCTACTTTATAGCATAGATGATAAAGCATATAGTAAAAGAAGTTGGGGTTTTGGTATTTGCTACTTGTAAAAAGACCGCTTCATATATTTGTTTGTCTGGAGTGCTTCTAAACAGCAAACACTGCCAACCTAAAAGCAGGCTGTCATATAATAAATGTGTTTGCTTTGAGGAAAAATTCTTTAGAGATTCTTTAAATTGGAATTGTAAGACTAATGATACGAATAAAATCTGTTTTGTCTGTACATTTTAATTATAACTGAACTTATAACCCTGGACATGTAATGAAAAGTCAAACATATTCTGTACCACTTGGATACTCATTATTAATCTGTCTTTGTTCTGTGAAACTTGTTTAAATAAAGAAGCACCTGGTTGCTAGTAACAGAAATGACAAGTCAGAGCCACAGAAGCATCCTGACTGCTAGACAGTCAGAGTCACCAAATTCCCCTGACCATCTCCTAAATCACTCCCTTCCCTCACTGACTCCTTATATTCTCTGCGGGAGCCCTGTCAGTTAGGTTCTCCTGACTTTCCCCTCTATATCATGGCAGACCCTTAAAGGGCCCACAGGCAAACTGAAGTGGAGTCATTAGGTTAATTATACACAAAAACCTTCTCCTAATGAGAAACAATTGAAAATATAGATGCTTTGCAAAGACAGGTCTGTGCTATTATGTATTATATGTCAGAAAAATCCTGGCAACAAACTATATATATTCTTAATCTAATTTTGATTTCATAAAATTTGAGTAGTTTATTACAAGTTTACTAGAAATAAGAAGCAATTCCAATAGTAAATAATTTGCTACATTTTTACTAAGAACTATTGATTTGTAACTCTGACAGTGATATGCATATTTTTGAATTCTATTTCTTTCTTTTTTTTTTTTAGAATACTTGCATTTATTTTTTAACTAATGTATTGAGATAGAACTTTCTTTTTTTTTAAGATTTATTTATTTATTTATTATATGTAAGTACACTGTAGCTGTCTTCAGACACACCAGAAGAGGGCGTCAGATCTCATTACGGATGGTTGTGAGCCACCATGTGGTTGCTGGGATTTGAACTCATGACCTTCCGAAGAGCAGTCGGTGCTCTTCCCCACTGAGCCATCTCACCAGCCCTTGAATTCTATTTCTAAATATTTATTTTAGAGACCTGCATTTACTATTTTAATGATGTCAGGTATGTTTTTCCCTAATTTTCTGGTTTTACAAAAAGCAAACTACATGATAATTTACTACTGATTCAGTATTTATGGATATCATTATCATAAAAAGATTTTATAGATTTTTCTCTGAATGAGAAATGTAACAAAATACTTATTTTGTACATGGTTATAAATATATAGATCAATACTGTATTTGCATCCTTGGGTGTAACCAGGTATGCACAGTGAGAATGTTAGACTGAAGAATAGTGGAAAGAAGCAGAAAGAAAGGTGAGGTAGCAAATGATGAATTGGTAATTTTTTTTAAATAAACGTTTTCCTTTATTTCAACATACTTATGTGGAAAAATTGTCTTTTAAAATATGAAGGTGTATTATCAGATTTAAGAATAAAAAACAAAATAAATAAATTTTAATATAAATATATGCAAATTCTTTGAGATGTAAATATAAACTTTGTATGGTATTACCAAAAAACAATATATTTTTGTTATTTTAATTAGAATATAGTTACATCAAATTTTTTCTTCCCTTTCCTCCCCTG
>JADRCC010152043.1:0-10469 GCA_019843855.1 Hylomyscus alleni
CGGAGGAACCGCCAAACTGATTTCCAGAGTGGTTGTACCAGCTTGCAATCCCACCAGCAATGAAGAAGTGTTCCTCTTTCTCCACAACCTCTCCAGCATTTGCTGTCACCTGAGTTTTTTATTCTAGCCAATCTGACTGGTGTGAGGTGGAATCTCAGAGTTGTTTTGATTTGCATTTCTCTGATGACTAAGGATGTTGAACATTTCTTTAGGTGCTTCTCAGCCATTTGATATTCATTAGTTGAGAATTCTTTGTTTAGCTCTGTACCCCATTTTTTAATAGGGTTATTTCAAGAAATTAGACTCCACAGAATATTTTCTGTTTTCAGTTATCTTTACTTCTAGCTACATGGAAAAAAGATGCAGACCTGTCCTTTTGGTACAAGAGCTGTACTTAAACCATTGTCTTATAATTAAATTAAATGAATCAGAAATACAAAAAAAGAAGGTACATACATGAATATAAAAATATTCAAAAGATGAATTTATATGTTTCCTATCATAGAGGCAAAAAATGTTAACTCCATTTGCTAACTGAATTAACAAAATTATTTTAATGAACACATAAGGTCATGGTTGACATGCTGTTTATTGACACTTAGACCAGGAACATTGTGATAGAGATCAACCTTCTATATAACTACTAACTCATATTCTTTAAATATGTTATTTTTGTTCTTGTTTTTTCCTTTACTTTTATTTTTGAGAGCAGGGCTCACTCTCTAGCACAGGCTTCCTTTGAACTCTCTATGTAACCTAGGCTGGCCTTGAACTTCTAACAATCCTTCTGTGGCAGGCCTCCAAATGGTTAAGATTGTAGGCATAAAGCCATTATAATTAACATTAGAAAGATGTTTGTTATATTATCTGGATACTCAGATGTTAAAAGGAATGGAAAGAGCTACTGTATAAGAGAGAATAGATAAAGGTTACAGATTAGTATTTTTTCACAATTGGGAGTTTAAACAAATGCTTGACATTATAAAATCATGATAACATATTAAGGTTAGAATGATTCTTGAAGATAAATTCTTTTAAAATTTTCATTACAGACATAAAGAACCCAGCAGCATTGTGGTACACCTCTCATCCCAGCCCTTAGGGAGGAGAGGCAGTTGGATCTCTGAGTTCAAGGCCAGACTGTAGTTGGGCAGTGGTAGTGCACACCTTTAATCCCAGTACTTGGGAGGCAGAGACAGGTGGATTTCTGAGTTGGAGGCCAGCCTGGTCAACAGAGTGAGTTCTAGGACAGCCAGGGTGACAAAAAGAAACCTTGTCTTGAAAAAACAACCAGCCAACGAACCAACCAACCAACCAATAAACAGACAGAACGGCCAGACTGTTTTGACAGAGTGAGTTCTAGGATATCCAGGACAACACATTTAAAAAACAAGAATCCAGGGAATAGTTAACAGAGCATAATAATTAGTGAGGTTTCAGTACTAATGTATATATATTTTGAACTTCAGATAGTTCATTTATTCTTTCCATGCAACTTTTCCCAGTATTGAATAAAGAACTGAAGCAACAGGTATTTAAATCTGAAAAACTCTATTTAAAAAAATGTTAAAGTGTGTGAGCATCTTCAGTATAATCAATATGGCACAACATAATATTAAAGAAATAACCCTAAAACAAAACAGTGCAATAGATTAAACTAAATCTCGCTGTACTTAAAAGGGCTGTAATACACGACTGTCTTATTATTAACATCCTAATCTAATACCGAACAAAGGCAACAACTAGATAATGGATGGATAATAATTGAAATTTTAATTAGCTGCTCTGTATGAGATTAATGAAAATTACCACTGTGCCCATTTGATCTTTAAAAAAACAATACAGACAAAGTTAGCAGTTAGAGAACACCATGCTATTCCAAAGCTAGGTGAATGAAAAGCCTTCCTAATTAGAAACTATTCCTTAATTTGAAAATCACTGGAATGTAGAAACTTGTCTGTCTGGCTATGTGTGCATTATTCTAAGATAGTACACAGAGAATTTGTACATCCCTGGCCTACCTTATCCTCATGATAGACAGATTTTGATACGGATATGTAATCTAAGTAAACCCTTCCCTCCCCAAGGTGCTTCTGTTCAGTGTTTTATGGTTAAAAAAAAGACAAGCAAACTAGGAGCGTGGTATTGACTACTTTTCATTAATAAACAAGTCAAACTAACTCAAATCTGTAGCCTTACTCTACTCAAAGGATAAACAGGCTTAGAGAAACAACTCCCCTCACAATGACTATACCCCTCACAAATGAAACACCTTGGTGTGACTCTAAGCAAGTAAGAGATCTGTATGACAAGAACTTCAAGTCTCTGAAGAAGGAAATTGAAGAAGACCTCAGAAGATGAAAAGATCTCACATACTCATAGATCAGCAGGATTAACCTAATAAAAATGGCCATCTTACCAAAAACAATCTACAGATTCATTACAATCCCCACAAAAATACAAACTCAATTCTTCACAGAGATAGAACAATTCTCAAATCATTTGGAACAACAAAAAACCTAGAATAGCAAAAAAATTCTCAACAATAAAAGAATTTCTGAAGGAATCAGCATCCCTGACCTCAAGCTGTGCTAGAGAGCAATAGTGATAAAAGCTGCATGGTATTGGTACAGTGACAGGCAAGTGGATCAACGGAATAGAATTGAAGACCCAGAAATGAACCCATACACCTATGGTCACTTGATCTTTGACAAAGGAGCTAAAACCATTCAGTGGAAAAAAGACAGCATTTTCAACCAATATTGCTGGTTCAACTGACATTATAAGACTACAAATTGATCCATTTTTATCTCCTGTACAAAGCTCAAGTCCAAGTGGATCAAGGACCTCCACATAAAACCAGGTACACTAAATCTAATAGCAGAGAATGTGGGGAAGAGACTCGAACACACGGGCATGGGGGAAATTTTCCTAAACAGAACACTAATAGCTTATGCTCTAAGATCAAGAATTGACAAATCGGACCTCATAAAGCTTAAAGCTTCTGTAAGGCAAAAGACATTGTCAATAGGACAGAATGGCAACCAACAAATTGGGAAAAGATCTTTACCAATCCTCTATCTGGTATAGGGCTAATATCCAATATATACAAATAACTCAAGAAGTTAGACTCCAGAGAACCAAATAACCCTATTAAAAAATGGGTTATTAAAATTCTAAATAAAGAATTCTCAACTGATGAATACTGAAAAGCTGAGAAGCACCTAAAGAAATGTTCAACATCCTAGTCATCTGGGAAATGCAAATCAAAACAACCCTGACATTCTACCTCACACCAGTCAGAATGGCTAGGATAAAAAACTCAGGTGACAGCAGATGCTGGAGAGGATGTGGAGAAAGAGGAACACTACTTCATTGCTGGTGGGATTGCAAGCTGGTACAACCACTCTGGAAATCAGTTTGGTGGTTCTTCCAGAAATTGGACATAGTACTACCTGAGGACCCAGCTATACCACTCCTGGGCATATACCCTAAAGATGCTCCAACATGTAATAAGGACACATGCTCCACCACGTTCATAGCAGCCTTATTTATAATAGCCAGAAACTGGAAAGAACCCAGATGTCCCTCAACAGAGGAATGGATGCAGAGATTGTGGTACATCTACACAATGGAGTACTACTCAGCTATTAAAAACAATGACTTCGCTGGGCAGTGGTGGCACAAACCTTTGATCTCAGCACTTGGGAGGCAGAGGCAGGCAGATTTCTGAGTTTGAGGCCATTCTGGTCTACAGAGTGAGTTTCAGGACAGCCAGGGCTACAACAGACAAACTCTGTCTTGAAAAACAAACAAACAAAAAACAATGACTTCAAGAAATTCACAGGAAAGTAGATATAACTAGAAAATATCATCCTGAGTGAAGTAACATAGACACAAAAAAACCACACATGTTATGTAGTCACTAATAAGTGGATATTAACCTAAAAGCTCACAATGTCTATTATACAACCTATAGGCCCTACGGAGCTTAGAAGGAAGGAAGATCAGGGGATGGATGCTTCAGTCCTGCACCGTGCGGGGAACAGGATGATTGTGGGAGATGGAAGGAGAGGGGAACAAGAGAGGGGGAAAGGAAGAGGAGGAAGTGAGGGTGTGAGAGATGTACACCCTTTCTGGAGGAGATGTGAGTGTGGTACAGAGGGTCAGGAAATTGAATAAAAATAGGTAGCAGGCAGAGTGAGTAACTCGGGATAGCCACTGGGGTGTCCCAGACACCAGAGAAACATGAGGCTCCCAGGACCCAATGGGATTGACTTCAGCAGTGATGCACAGAAAAGGGGGAAATAGAACCTGCAGAAACCACCTTCAGTAAATAGGCATAGCCTCTGGTAGAGGGATGGGGCCACCCACCTATCTCAAATTTCTTTTTTTAACCCAGAAATGTTCCTTTCCAAAGAAAGATCAGGGACCAAAAAAATGGAACAGTGACTAGAGGAAGGGCCAACCAGGGAATGGCCCCACCTGGGGATACATTTTGTCTGCAGACAGCAAACTTAACACTGTTGCAGTACCAAGAGGCACTTGCAGACAGGAATTAAGAGTGGCAGTTCCTGGGGAGGTCCAGCCAGCAACTGACCAGTGCAGGTATGGATGCTTGGAGTCAACCATCAGACTGAACTCAGGGAACCTCCTGGGGGAGCTGACGGAAGGACTGAAACAGGGGGGATTGTGTGAAAGTATTTTCAACATTGTCTATTTATAGGCAAAATTATGGAGAAATATAAGTTTAATGTTTTCACTATGTGCTTTATCATTTTATAGGTTCAATTTTAATACTAATTTTAGACAATGTAACAAAGCCAGTTTAATAATACTGTTGTTGATTTAAAATATTTACTGCAATCTAAATAAAAGCTACAGTTTAAGTAGATAATGAGGTATAAATTAGAAAGAAAATAAAAAATGACTTCTATGAAATAAGAAGTGATCCCATTAATTTCCAGTATCTAACTTTCCAAGTATTTAAGTAAGTACTATCTGACAAAATAATTGCACTGAATATTACTCAGTTCATTGCCCAACTGCTGATAGGAGTAAAACATTCACAAAGCATACTTACTAGTAATTGAGAAGTGAAAGAACTGACTGGTGTAAAAAGAAATATATGTATGCTTTTGGCACTTATTGAGATCGAAAGACTTGGTCATCAGTGGTACTTTGCACTGTTGATAGCACAAAGAACATTTACCTAATTTCCTATACATATTTTCATCTAAGTCCAACTAAAGAAGATAGTCCTAAAAAGTGCTTCTTCCACAGTCTTCCAGTGGGGCTAGGTTATTCACAATAAAATATGATAAGAAAGGGGGAAGGTAGCAAAAGTTTCCTCACCATTTACCCTTATTACCTACGTGAAACAGGTCAATTTGTCACTTGAATCCTGGATCTCAGGTTCCTGTTCTATAAAATGAAAATAATATGTTTTCTCCCCTTAGGCTTGGTGTAAAAGTAAAATAATAATCTTTGTAAAGCAGAATGCCTGGTTATTCTAGGTTTTTTTTTTTTTGTGGTTGTGATAAAACTTCCTGACCAAAAGCAACTTGGGAGGGAAAGGGTTTGTTTTCATCTTACAACATCCCATCATAAATGGAAGAAAGAGTAGGGAGTTAAGGCAGGATCTTGATCTACAAAGCATGAAGGAACTCTCTTTACTGGCTTGTTCTCTAGTCATGGTCAACAGACTTTCTTATATAGCACAGATGAATCTGCCTAGCTATTGTACTTCTCAGAGTTGGCTGGGCTCTCCCACATAAATTATCAATCAAGACAATCTCTCACAAGTAGGGCCAAATGTCAATCTGGTCCATGCAAATCTTAAACTGAGCTTCCATCTCCCCAAGTGACTCTAGGTTGTTTCAAATTGATAATAAGAATTATTCAGTATACCAGTGTATAGAAATCAATTAGTATAAACTTTATGACATATCACTTTGTTGTTAATTTCATGAGTTGCCAAACAATTACATTGTGAAAAATTATAGGTTGCACAAAATTGGAAGTTTCTGCTCAACTATATTTTTGAAGCAGAAGTAGGCTGATAATCTTCCTGGAATACTAAAGAAGGGATGCATATCACAGGTAAAGGATTAAAAGTTTATTTGAGAGTCCATAGGAGACCTGGACTGGTTAAGTATGAAATGTACAAAATGTGGGCTAACTGGGAAAGTCTGTCTTCTGTTCTCCTAATAATGAGAGCATTTGCACATTTATATATTCATATTCTGTAGAAGAGTCATACCAGAAAAGCAATTCTAGTGTTAAATAAAATAAAGTTTTAAGCCCGTTGAGCTGTGAAATTTCAAAGGTCCAGCTATTTTGAATATGTGATTCATAGAAGGCTACTATATGTAGAGTAGAACAAAAAAATGTTCTTTTTAAAAATAGGTTGAGTTGACCACCTTACTTTCTACTCATGCATCAATAATGCAGGTTTTTACCGTCTTTATAAACTAACAACAGGAACACAAAGTATCTGTTATAGTGTATACAGGGTACTTCTTATATTCTAACATTTCCATTTAACATTTAGTAAGTTTTCAGGTCTGGTGGAGCACTGAGAAGCTGAGACCCAGTGTTCTCATAGCAGAGCTCACACTCTGGTAGGTCATAAGCAGAAAAGAGATTATCATAATAGGTGGCAGATTATGAGACCATTAAGAATAGATGGAAGACCTTCAAAGACAAATAAGTGCTAACCATGTAAGGCAAACTAGGTTATTTTGGTCAAAAGTTAAACACTTAGATATAAAACTCAAACACAGCATGTTTGGAGATTTGTTAGAACATCAATGAAACTAGAGCACAGGCTAATAATTCTCAAATGAAAATTCTTGGACATTGTCTAATGGTTTTTGAGGTAGCTTAGGTACACTTAAAACTCTGCGGTTTCATTTTTAAACATGATAACACTGGGCGTAAACTGAATTCCTAGGATAATCACCTTCAAATCAAGTCCTGAAACCTAATTAGGCTCTGCTTTTATTTTTATATCTAAGATTTTATTTTTGCTGGGAAGTGAACCATTCATTACTGAATCCTAATGAAATAATCTTAGTATGAAAAAGTATTTGTACCAAAATAAACACCAAATGACATCACCACATGTTGCCTATACTCATTAAAATTTAACTGCAGATCAGACAGGAAACACAGGTGGCACCGCTGGGTCATCCTATATGGCACTGTAGGCACAGAGAGTCCAAAAGTGTCTGCCCTGCAGTCTATTCACATCATGAATAGCAATTTAGAGTCACAAAATCACTTACCACTTGAAAGTGGTTTAATTTAAATTTTATTGGCTTTTTAATTTTTTTTATTTATTTAAAGACTGACTTTAGTTATCAAGGACATTGTGCTAAAAGTACCAGTTAGAAGAAAAGAGATTCATTGGAGACACCAAACTATTCCATCTACATAAGTGGACTGGAAGACTGGAGTAATAAAGACAGAAAAAAAATCAGCATGTCCCCCAAGGCAGAGGCAGCCTTCTGATGTAGTTTGTGTCATCTATCTGCATCTTACACAAAAGGAAACTAGGGCTTGGAAAACCTGAGCAAGGCCACTGAACAGATAAGCAATATAGTCTGAAGTTAGAGCTCAGATCTGTCTAACTATAAGGCCTGCATGCTGAGCACTGAACATACTTCCTCCTCAGTAGCAGTAATAAAGTCGTGTTCAAAATGAACAAAGGAGGGCTGGTGAGATGGCTCAGTGGTTAAGAGCATCGACTGCTCTTCCGAAGGTCCTGAGTTCAAATCCCAGTAACCACATGGTGGCTCATAACCTCTCATAATGAGATCTGACGCCCTCTTCTGGGGGGTCTGAAGACGGCAACAATGTATTTATATACACAAAATAAATAAATAAATCTTAAAAAAACAAACAAAAAAATGAACAAAGGAAAAGAATACACCCTGAGACTCTTGAGACAGCATTTACTTCTTGCATTCCTTTTTAAAAAATACCTGACAGGGTGAGGTGGTGTCAAACTGAGCATTAACCTGAGCAGTGAATTTAACGGTGACAGAGTAGGAATTGTTGAGCCTCACTCCTTCCTACAAAACCAACTTACAACTACCCACAAGAAAGAGCACCATACTGAATAAGTGGAGAGAAAGCCCAGAAAATGCCATTGCACCACAAAACATAGAAAACTTCACTCTCCAACCTTAAAAGATGAGGTTCACTTTACACCTTTTGCCTTGACTATACCTCAACATACTCAAAACTCTTCCAGTACCCATGGTTTCCAATAGGGAAGGGAGAGGTAGAGTGGGAAGTTTAAGGAGCCTTTCCATGACCCTGAAACAATTGAATGACTCAAAAAATCTCTTAATATTCAGTAATGTGGAAGAATGCAAAGAGAATATACTTAGTGAAATTAACCAAGCACAGAAAGACAAAATCTGCATGATCTAATTCATGTATACAATATAAAGTTATGTGATAAAAATTGAGAGTATTATGTGAGTTACCACAGGCTAGCTTCATTGGGAGTATAAGGGACTGGAGAGATATTTAATTAAATAATATATGTCTACTGAGACAGATGAAGTAAGTTCAGGACATAGTGGACTATAGTTGAGAAAATGTATCTTTGAAAATATATAGTTGAATATATCTTTGGAAAATACTAAGAGATTTATGTTCTTACTAGAATAACTGAGATAATATATTTCTTAGCTACATTTAATCATATATTCTACAACATATCACATTGTATAACATGGATACACATAATTTTATATACTAATGTTAAAAAATAAATTTGAGGACAAGCAGTGCTACCCACACCTTTGATCCTAGCACTCAGGAGGCAAATGCAGACAGACCTCTAGGAACTCAAAGTTAGCATGATCTATATAGTGGAATCCCAGGGTTATACAATGAGACGCTAGCTCAAAAACAGGGGAGCTAACAGGTGGCTCCTGTGATTAAGAATACTTGCTGTCTTTTTATAGACATAGTTCACTTCTTAGAACCTACATGGCAGCTCTAATTCCAATTCCTACTGATGTGATGCCCCTGGCAGACACCAGGTATTCATGTGATACACAAACATACAGGCATTCAAACACAGAGAGACATAAAATGAAAATAAACCTTTTGTTAAAATTCAATAAGTAAATTTGAAAACAAAAATCATTGAGTAGGACATATATTTAGAAACATAAAAAACACAGAAAACAATAGAGATATTCAATAATAAGATGATGTATAAAGAAAGGCATTTTAATTTTCATGTACATGAGCTGACATATTAAAGTTACCACAATGTAAAAATATAACAAATTCAGAGTACAACCAACTAGCCCCTAAATGTCCACGTTAATTAAATATAGTGGTACCTTTGAAACCAAATAATGTATTAATGACATAATCTTCTCACTAGTATTTAAAAGAAGCCAGACTTTATTTATTTTTTTAGATTACTAAATACAAATTAAATGAATATGAAGAGATAGCTCTTTTGAGCTTCATCTCAGCAAACTGAATTAACAAATTCAAACATTTGTATTTATTCCTTATAAATGTGATGAATTTAGAAGTTATTTAAGATTCTCTGATAAATATTTCATCGCTATTGAATAAGAAGTAATTTTAGTTCTCAACTAGTATACAATGAATATCACAAATATCTGTTTTCCCTAAACCTCAACCCAACTTGAGAAAACAATCTAGTAAGAATACTGAAATAGTATTAAATCTTTATGGAATTTTTATAGAAGTACAATGTTCTCACCCATAAGAAATGCACATATTATAGTATGAAAGTATGTCGATATAAACAGCAGTTTAACATTATAAATAAAATGGCATTAGTTTTATAGATTTACAACCATGCGTTTCCGCCTACAGAATTCTTATATCTAACAACTTCTGTTGTGGATTGGAATGTAAGTGAACCCACAGTCCCACTTCATCAAAATAATAACCATAGGAATAGTATTTTGTAGGTCACATTCTATGATCTATAACTTTAGTGTGTCTTTTTAAAAGAGAGAATTAATGAAACCTAAAACACAAAAAAAAATGCATATACATCCTTAGAACACTTTCTTCTCCTATATAAAAATATGGATGTTAAAAATCTTCAATTGTTAATATAAATTCTTTATAAACTACGGCACAAAGTGAATGAAAGTTTAAACTTATTGAATATATGCCATGCATCTCATATTTTAAGTGGATGTTTACACTGTATAAAATGAACAAAAATTACACTGTCCAAATCTGACATCAATTAAAGTGCTCTGCTGCCAATCTCATATTCTTTCGATATAACAAGACAAGAGGAAAAAAAGGCAGCCATCTGGAGCGCAGTAGGTTAATGCACTGTCTTGACATTTCTAAGCAGTATAATTAAGGGCAAAAACACTTTTAAAACAGCACTCTCAAAGGAGTCTGTTATATAATGTGCATCTTTGGGAAGGGAAAAAAAAAAA
>JADRCC010152044.1:0-10504 GCA_019843855.1 Hylomyscus alleni
GGGGGGGAGGCAACAGGGGTTTGTTCTTGTTGGTTTTGTTTGTTCATTAAAAAGAAAAAAATAAATAAATTAAAAAAAAAACAATTTTAGCTGCTTCCTCAGAATCTGCGTTGGAAATTTAAATGTGACTTCTGGTGCCCTTTCTCCCATGGGCGCACAATTTTCCTGTGCAAGATGAGGTCTGTAAAGTAGAGTTGGGTAGAAGCTGGCAGACATCCTCCTCTCCTGACCGCTGGTGCTTCCACCTTCAGGAGGATCAGAAATGGCCAAGAATTTGGAGGACTTGGATGGACACCTGTCCACCAGGGTCAGGGCATGAGCACACAAAGAAGCTGCTGCTGGGGGCTGGAGCCATCATCTATGACATTCTGGCCAGAACTTGAAAATTCTCCTACCCTACAGGGTTCAAAGTCCTGCAGACCAGAAACATCTCTGTGTGTGTGCTGTCTGTACCCAATGCCCAGGAGCTCTCTAGCAAGTACCAGCATCTAGGGCTAAAGTATAAGGGAAAAGTGCTGCTGCCCATTGTCAATGAGATTTTCAAGAGTGTGGTGGCCAAGTTCAATGCCTTGCAGCTGATTACCCAGTGGGCTTACGTGTCCCTTTTGATCTGAAGTGAGTTGACAGAGCGTGGCAAGGACTTTAGCCTCATCCTGGATGGTGTAGATATCACAGAGCTGCACATCAGCGGACAGTACACAGTTGCTATAGAAGCCAAACAAGTGGCCTAGGGAAGCCCAACAGACCCAGTTTTTGGTAGAAAAAGTGAAGCAGGAACAATAGAAGATTGTGCAGGCTGAAGAGGATGCTGAGGCTGTCAAGATACTTAGAGATATACTGAGCAAAAATCCCTGCCCTATTAAGATCCAAAAGATCCAGGCTGGCAAGAACATTTCTAAGAGGATCACCATGTCATAGAACTGAATCTCACAGACGACAATCTCATTCTGAATCTACAGTATGAAAGTGATTTACTCAGAAAAGTGATAGCCTCATTAAGGGTAATAAATTAGTATGAACATCAAGAATCATACCACAAATGGGTCGATTTCTCTGGTTTTGAGGAGCCAGCAAAGGGGATCAAGCACACTCCATTCTGAACTAAGAATGCATTATATGTTGGATTCTTCTATACTTGCCCTCTAGGATAAAGGAAACTAAAAACCAACATTTTCAAGGGTTTTTTTCCTCTCTCTATTTGCCTGGCTTTGGAAGAGAGAGAATGATTTCTCAATGATTTTCTAAAGTGTTGTCCCTCTCCCAGAATTGGGGGATATAACTACCATGGCAGGAATTCTTAATAAAATTTTTATTAAAACTCCAACATAAGAAGGATAACTTTATCAAGAAAACACAGAAAATAAGTAAATTCAAACCAGCAAAAATAAAGAAATCACACACACACACACAAACAAATACAATCACACAAACACACACATGCATACACTAACAGCACCAACATCAAAATAACAGGAATAGCAATCACTGGTCATTAATCTCTCTCAATATCTATAGACTCAATTCATCAATAACAAGGCACAGGCTAACAGTACAGATGCAAAAACAGGATCCATCATACTGCTGCATACAAGAAACCTGACTCAGCCATAAAGATACACACTACCCAGACTAAAGAGCTGTAAAAAGTGTTTTCAAGCAAAGGGAACCAAGAAGCAAGGTGGAGTAGCCAAGCTAATATCTAGTAAATAGAATTTCAACCAGGATTATTTAAAAGAGACAGAGAAGGGCATTTCATACTCATCAAAGAAAAAAATCTGTCAAGATGATATCTAACTTCTGAACATCTATGATCCAAACAAAGGGAAACCACATACGTAAAAGAAACATTCATTGGTAAATGAATCACACATGGAACCCCACACATTAGTAGTGGGATATTTCACCATCCCACTCTGACCAATTGACAGGCATTCAGACAAAAACTAAACAGGGAAACAATGAAACTAATAGACATTATGAATCAAATGGACCTTATAGACATCTATAAAATATTTCACCCAAATACAAAAAAAAAATCTTCTTTTCAGTATCTTATAGATCCTTCTCCAAAATTGACCATATAATCGGTTACAAAGCAAGCCTCAACAGATATAAGAAAATTTGAATAACTCCTTGGATCTTATTAGACCATCATAGACTCAAGCTGGACTTCAACAACAACAGAAATACCTGAAAGCCTATACACTCATGGAAACTGAACAGCTCTATACTCAATGTTCTCTAGGTCAGGGAAGAAATAAAAAAAGAAATAAAAGACTTTCCAGTACTCAATAAATACGGAAAACACAACATACCTAACTTTATGGGACATAATGAATGCAGTGCTAAGAGGAAAGCTTATAGTACTAAGTGCCTCTGTAAAGAAATTAGAAAGTTCTCATATAAGCAATTTAAAAATACACCTGAAAGCTCTAGAACAAAAAAGAATCAAGCACGCCAAAGATGAGTATAAGGCAAGAAATAATCAAAATCAGGGCTGAAATCAATAAGAAACAGAAAAAATAATACAAGGAATCAAGAAAACAAGCTGTTTTTTGTTTTTTAGGTTCTTTTTTTTTTTTTGTAAATCCAGAAGATAAAAAAAAAATCCTTAGTCTAACTAACCAAGAGAAATGGTATCCAAATAAACAAAATCAGTGATAAAAGGGTAGACATAACAAGTGACACTGAGGAAGTTCAAAGAATCATTATGTGTTACTTCAAAAGACTGAACTACCCTAATGTAACCAAATGGATGATTTTCTAGACAGGTACTAATTACCAAAGTAAAATCAAGATCAAGTCAACTACGTAAACAAGCTTATAACCTATAGAGAAATAGAAGCAATCATTAAAAGTCTCCCAATCAAAACAAGCTCAGAGCTAGAGGATTTTAGTGCAGAATTCCCCAAGACTCTCAAAGAGGAGTTAATACCAACACTCCTCAATTTATTCTATAAAATAGGAACAGAACAGTGATACTGCCAATTTTATTCTATGAGGACATAGTCACACACAAATACTCAACAAAGAGAACTTCAGACTGATTTCTCTTATGAACATAGATCCATAAATACTCAATGAAATATTCAAAAACCAAATCATGGAACATATCAAAGACAATATCCATCAAGATAAAATCAGATTCATCCCAAGAATTCAGGGATGATGTACAGTTTAACCTGTTTGTGGAATATGTTCTACTAGTTGGGCTGCCTTAGTGGGAAAGGAAATGCCTAGACTCACAGAGACTGAAATGCAGGGGGAGTATATAAGGGGCCCCACCTATTCAGAAGAAAAAGGGAGGAGAATGGGGGAAGGATTGTAGGAGAGGGTGACTTAGAGGGGGTATGTGTGAGATGTAAAGTGAATAAGTAGAAACAAAAGTAAAAATAAACTAAAAAAGAGAGAAACAAAGAAAATTTAAACTTTCTTCCACATCAAAACACACATTTTTCATATATTTTAGTCCACTCATTTCTGTCTGTCTCTTGTTGATGGCATCGAACAATAATCATGATGCATGTGCAGAATATCTTGACTTGTAATTTCCTTGCCAAATAAATAAATTCCATACTATGAAACCCACCTTCACTCAAGTTCTCAGAACATGAATAGGATGTACTCAATATCTTTCTCAGAATGTAACATAACTGGTCTATAGCTCTGTATCTTTTTTCTTTTTAAAATTTCATGAGCCCACTATGACAGTCCACTTTTCCTTATAATTCTTCTTCTCCAAACCCCCATCACAAATGTGAGTTAAAAAAATCTCTTTACCCTGTGAAGGATCTATGCCCCAGTGTAGGGTAATGCCAGGGCCAGGAAGTAGTAGAGGGTGGGTTGGTGAGCAGGGGGAGGAGGGAGGGACCAAGGATTTTTTGTTTTTATTTTTGTTTTTGTTTTGTTTTGTTTTTTGAATTTTATCTTTTTTTTTCAGAGGGGAAACTAGGAAAGGAGATATCACATGACAAGTAAATAAAGAAAATATCTAATAAAAATCAATCAATAAATAAATAAATAAATAAAAATCACTTTGCAGCATTATAGGACTACTCTAAGCCATTTTTTTCTAAATTCATCATTTCTCCTTGAACCATTTGTAAAACAAAGGCCAAAAATCCCACATGATTGACTTATCACAAGAATGGTTCTACTTTTTTTGTACTAATTTTGTGTTATCTGTTTCATAGTTGTGACAAAATACATGACAAAACTATTAAGGAATGCAAGCCTTATTTTCCCCTCAAAGTATAGGAGTATATAGTTCAACATGAAAGTGTTTTCAACTCCCAGGAATTTAAAATCACCTGGGAAATTGTCATCTTGGCACAACAATGAGGAATTATCTTGATTGTGTTCATGAAATTGGGAAGACTCACCAACTCTGGGTTGCATCTTTCCCTAGGTCAGAGAACTTACATATAAGAATGGAAAAATGCACTGAGTGCTAATATCCATGCACTGTATTCTTTTAAGTATGGATATTAAGTGATCACCTGCTTCAAATTCCTGATTGCTTGACTTTCTCACCATACCTATACTTGAACTGTGAGCAAAAATAAACTCTACATTCACTGGTTTGCCTTTGGCAAGGTATTTACCATAGCTGCAGAAAAGAAACTAAGAAATAAAGAAAACTGTGGTGGTTTAAATAAGATACTCCTTTAAAATTTCAGACATTTTATCTCTTTGACTTAAGGAGGTGCATGTAGTTTGGGAAGTAGTATAGTCATGCTTAGGGAAATAGATTAATGTAATGGGTTTTGAAGAATTATCTCCTCACTCCACTTTCAATTCATGCCGTCTGCTTCAAGCTTACAATCAAAGAGATATTCTAAGCTTCCTGCTCCTGTTCTCTTGCTAGCAGGTTTCAGCTATCCCTCCCATGAACTAATATTCCCCTGACGCTATTACAGAAAAAAACAACAACAACAAAAAAACAAAAAACTATCTACCATAAGTTGTTTTTGGTCATGATATCTTATCACAGAAACAGAAAATGAAGTAATATAGAACTCATTTTGGCAGAATCTTGAGGTAGTAGACACATTGCATCTACAATCAGTAAGTACATATATACTAGTTTCAGGTTGTTTTTTCCTTTATATTTACCCCAGTACCCTAGCCCAGGCAATGGTAGCATTCATATTTAGGGTGAGTCTTCCATTTTACTTAACTTGATGAAGAAATATCCTCTGAGGTATTTACACATCCCTCTTCATTGCAGATCTATTAAAAATCATTAACAAAAGAGATCAAATTAGATGTCCATCAGCTGGTGAATGGAGAATAACAATCTGTTACATATACACAATGGAAAGTTATTCAGCTGTAAAGAAAGATGAAACCATGAAATTTATATATAAATTGATAGCACAAGAAAAATTATACTTAATGTGGTTAGTCAGGCCTTCAAATACAAATGCCACATGTTCTCTCTCATATGTGACTTCTAGTCTAGTTTCAAATTTTCTGTTTAGCTTGGAGTACATGTCAAGTCAGAAAAATAATGTAGGTCATTGGGTGGTGAGTGATTTATGGAGGCAGGACACTATAATATCAGTGAGAAGAAATTAGAGAAGAGTCATATTGCAGGGTAAGAAATATTCAAGACAGAGTAAAATGTTGGACATGGGGAAATAAGGAGGCAAGGGGCTAACCAAAATGAATGCATATGAAAAAGCTACATGAGAATATATGATCTTGCTATCAAATAAAAATTATAATAAAAAGAGATATATAAATGCAAATAGATAAAGGAGTATATAATAGGAGATGGTAGAATACAACTGATATGAAATAATGAAAACCTGGCTGTACTGACCTAAACATTTTAAGGAGGGATGAAGGAATGAGTTGGGGAATTCCATTGCAGTCCTTTCTGGAGCATTCTGTGACAATTCTGCAGTGCCAGTGGGTTAGTAATCAGCACAGAGATGAACCACTCTTGAGACAGTTTCAAGACAACAGTACCTACTTTAATGAATGTGCTCACCTACTTATATAGTGGAAGCCTATAGACTATGATTGGACAGTGAGCTCTTTTAGTACCAGTGTCTCTATGCAGAGGAATCATATAAAAGGAGCTATAGAGAGCACAGACACATGAGAAGGTCATGTAGGGGTTATTCATACTACATCAGAATTCTTTGATCTTACTTCTTAGAATACTCGGGTACATGGTGTATCTTTATTTCATAGTGCAATGTGCCAGGTAGGCTGACAACCAGGTCATGCCTGCATTTTCTCCTACTGGGAAAATGATATGTAGGTACTGGCTTAACCAAAACTAATGATATATAAAGACACCTTATTAAATCCCATTAGTTAAGTTAATTAAATAAATATGGAGTTTGAATAAAACTATCCTACAAGGACAAGCAACACTGTTCTCAGAGGACATGGAATATTAAATGAAAATTCAGTGCCATATTACCTCTTTGCAAAGAGTCGTTGGTCACTGTTGGTCACTGTTCTTTGTGTGGTAGACTTTTATAAGTTGCCTATGCATCAGTGGATAACTTTTCCATGAACGTGTATATAGGCTCTACTACTTAAATATGGTAGGCTCTCTCTCTCTCTCTCTCTCTCTCTCTCTGATAAAAAAAGATACATAATTTCAATTTATCTGAATTTGTTAACATTTAAAAACATTTTAAGTAAATAGAATTACATCACATTCTTCTTTCCCTTTTTTACCTGAACTCTTGCCCCTTCAATACTTGTTATACCTTTCCCTTTTGTTTTATTTTGTCATATCCTTTAAAATTTATAAAATATTATAACAATAAAAATGAGTATTATAAAAGTTGTTTGATATAAAACAACAGTCAATTGAACAGTCTTATGTAGATACTTTTCTAAAGTAATACTGAAAATAAATGTTTTTCTCAATATATATTTTAAATAAGTCCAAACATATTAATTTATATTTTACGTATATTTTATATTTATATTTTATATTTTATATTTAATGTATATTTTAAAATAACATA
Source organism: Hylomyscus alleni (assembly GCA_019843855.1). Taxonomy (NCBI): domain Eukaryota; kingdom Metazoa; phylum Chordata; class Mammalia; order Rodentia; family Muridae; genus Hylomyscus; species Hylomyscus alleni. Next base: position 6,999 of record JADRCC010152044.1, read on the forward strand.
TTACTACTAGTTTTTTTAATGAACATAAATAGATAATGTCTTTTTGTTTGTTTGTTTTGTTTTTAGTAAAGCTTAGAATCTTGACTCTTACTGTGGTACAAGTCCAAATAAGAACAATTTTTAGACATTGGAGTTCATTGTAATAAGGCTGTACTTCAATGACCTTCACATTATCAAAGGATTTTACCTCCATCATAGCTAAGCTAAGAGTTGACAGTTCTACTGCTCCAAGGAGTTAGTTGTAGGCACGATTTTTGGATACAGATTTCCTGCTATGGTCAAAGCTAATTGACTTGAGGGATTGACTTCATTCTTGGCCCACAGGGAACTGGTTACATTCATTTAAGAAATGGTGTGTGTATTAAGATGGTCTATCCATGAAGTCATTCATCAACTGTTTCAATGAACAATAGTTCTGCTTGGAGGGTGGCACAGACATTAGGTGAGGGTAAGTATCTGATTCATTGGCTGTGATGATTTTGAAGAGCATTCATCTCAAAGAAACAGTAACTTATAAAGTCCACTTCTTCAAAATTAATAACAATAGTTAAAAATATCAAACTAAACATTCAGTCTCACTCTTTGTGTTTTCTTACAAGCCACCTCCCAAATTAATTGTCTAAGTTTCTTTTGGCTGTATAAATTATTTTGAAATATGTAGGCTGTTCTGAAAAGCATAGTACAATATAAAAACATAAAATAAACAATCCTACTAATAGAAAGGCTGAGACAGGATAAGCATGATTTATTTCAAGAGCATTATTTGGTACACAGCAAGACACCGTCAGATACAAACAAGCAGAAGTGTATATCGATTCTACAATATTTGACCAATTTCTCCAATTACCAAATTAGAGAGACCACTGGAGGACAACTAATAAATTTCTAATTCCTCATATTTCTGAACTTTAGTCATTTAGATATGTTGGTAATATTAATTTTCATATTAAGAGATATTAAGAAAAAGTAATTACTATTTCCTGTTATTTTTTATTGTTAGAGGTGGAATTATGTTTGTGTGGGCTTGTTGAAAGACTATTTCTTGCTTCTGCTAGAGTGTATTTTCGCTCCTTATGTTAGTGTTTTCCATCTATTATCCTTTGTAGGGCTGGATTTGTTGAAAGATATTATGTAAATTTTCTATGGTTTTGTCATGGAACATCTTGTTTTCTCCATCTATGGTAATTGAGAGTTTTTTGGGGTATAGTAGCCTAGGCTGGAATTTGTGTTCTCTTGGGTCTGTATGACATCTGTTCAGGATCTTCTAGCTTTCATAGTCTCTGGTGAGAAGACTGGTATAACTCTGATAAGCCTGCCTTTATGTTACTTGATATTTTTCCCTTACTGCTTTTAAAATTCTTTCTTTGTTTAGTGCATTTTGTGTTTTGATTATTATGTGATGGGAGGAATTTCTTTTCTGGTCCAGTCTATTTGGAGTTCTGTAGGCTTCTTGTATATTCATGAGCATCTCTTTCTTTAGGTTAGGGAAGTTTTCTTCTACAATTTTGCTGAAGATATTTACTGGCCCATTACATTGTGAGTCTTTACTCTCTTCTATACCTATTATCCTTAGGTTTGTTCTTCTCATTGCGTCCTGGATTTCCTGAATGTTTTGGGTTAGGAACTTTTTGCATTTTGTATTTTCTTTGACTGTTGTGTCAATGTTTTCTATGGTATCTTCTGCCCTGAGATTCTCTCTTCTATCTCTTGTATTCTGTTGGTGATACTTGCATCTATGACTCCTGATCTCTTTCCTAGGTTTTCTAACTACAGGGTTGTCTCCCTTTGTGATTTCTTTATTGTTTATATTTCCATTTTTAGATCCTTGATGGCTTTGTTCATTTCCTTTCCCTGTTTGAGTGTGTTTTCCTGTAGTTCTTTAAGGGATTTTTGTGTTTCCTTTTGAAGGGCTTCTAGCTGTTTCCCTGTGTTCTCTGTATCTCTTTGAGGGAGTTATTTATATCTTTTTAAAAGTCATCTATCATTATCATGAGAAGTGAATTTAGATCTGAATCTTGCTTTTCTGGTGTGATGGTGTGTCCAGGACTTACTATGGTGGAAGAAATGGTTCTGAAGTTGCCAAGTAATCTTGGTTTCTGTTGCTTATGTTCTTATGATGCCTCCCACCATCTGCTACCTGCCTTGGGTAAATCTTGCTGGAGTCCGTCCTTTCTGTGATTCTGGTTGTGTCAGAACTCCTCAAGTCAAGCTGTCTCTGTGATTCTGTGATTCTTGGATCCTGGGATCCTGTGACCCTGCACCTGTTAGACTGCCTGGGAGTAGAGCTTCCTCTGGGTATTATGGGACTCACTGCAGAGTTTGAGCCCAAGGTCTGCTCATGACCTTGGCCCAGTGCCACTGGACTGGAGGAGTTCCTAAATGACTGTTTAGATGGATGGGAGACAGTAAGTAGTAGCTGGGATTTGAACCAGTGTCCTTTGGATCCACAGTCAGTGCTCTTAACCACTGGGCCATGGCTCCAGCACTATTTTTTTAAACAAAAAATACAGAGTATCTCTATACAGCATTGACTCTCCTTGAATTCACTATGTATACATGGCTAGCCTCTATCTCACAAATATCTACTACATTCTGCTTCTAAAGTTCTGGAATTAGGTCTCAGGAATTTTTTTTAAAAAAGGCTTGCATTTGGGACAGATGTGGGAGATGGGAGATATCGTGGAGGGGAAGTAGGAGGTAATGATGAGAAATGGATATGACCAAGATGTATTATACACATGAACAAAATTAAGTTTTCCCTCAGAAATGTCCAGGAGTTTGTATTCAGAGGTGATTCTGGATCCTGTCAAGTTGACAATCAATATTAAACTTTAAAGTATTCATCCAAACATCAGGGGTATACTCTCCTGGTGAGAGTCTGTTCACAGAGAGCAAATGTTAACCATTGCTTTTTGAAGTTTATACTTGAAATAATTTCAGTGCAATTGTTAGGGATGTGTTACTGTATAACTCCTTCATTGATATACTAAGTGAAGAATTGTAGGTGTGGGAGATTAGGCTAATTTTGGATAATCAAATTAAATAATTTCACTGGTTAACTTATATGAAGTACAATGAAGAATTTGGATTTAGACTTAATATACATTTTTTTTCTGTCTACATTGATTAAGTCAGATATTTTCAATAGATTTAACCATGGCTTTCTTGAACAATCCTGGATTATGCTTGAATTATTTCTTATACCTCTTTAGCTTAGCGACCCACTGCTGCATTTCAAGTGTAAGGACTTTTACTAATTAGAATTTTGAATAAAACTTTGAATTGTTAGTTCATCTTTGCCATGACTTCTTTTCTGTGGTTGCTATAAATCATAACAAAAAGACTATCTAGTATATCATATCAAGGGACTTCTTTACTTTTGCTTACTGAATTTAGGATGTCCTTGTAGGGTGGAAAGTTTTACATCCACCCCCATTTAAACTCCTTGTAACAAAAATCTTTTAAATGGTGTGTGTGTGTGTGTGTGTGTGTGTGTGTGTGTGTGT
>JADRCC010152050.1:0-20633 GCA_019843855.1 Hylomyscus alleni
GTTTTCTAGTCTTTTTTTTCTGAATCTGGGTTTTACTTTTACCTTAATGACTAGTCTTCGTCACTTTCCTTTGCCATTTCATCAGTCCATCCTCCCCTACAGGCCCCAAAATTGCATTATTCCTGATGGCTTATTGCTTGGGACATTTTTATTTTTCCCATTTTGTATTCTCCATTGCTGTCTTTGGTGTCACTTTCCATTTATGCACAGACAGTACATAATATTTCAAACCTATAAACCCAACATTTCTTGGTAAACAGTTCAGAAGTATGTCAAACTCATCATCTGTACTTGGGGATTTCTTGCTTATATCTGAACTTCTTTCTGTAGTCCTTGTCACAGTGAGTGCTATCAAAATTGATCCAACCATTCAGTCCTGAAATCTTAAAGCAGTCATTGATACCTTTGCTAATTACTACCCCCAAATCACATTCATCAATAAGCATATTCATCAATAAATACTATCAATTTCACTTTCTAAATAGTTCTCAAATATAGTCATATCTTTTTGTGTATTTACCATACCATTCGAGCTATTATACTCTTTCAACTAAAGTACAAAACAGATTCTTAATTAATCTTTTTATGGCCATTCTTTTACTTATTCAATTTGTCTCCATATTATAGTATAATCTTCCCTTAAATTCAAATCTGGTTAGATCATTCTTTTTGGTGGTTTTTAGTTGCACTTAGTATAAAGAAATAAATTTTTAACTTGATCTACAAGGCCCTGCATGATATCCCTCTTATCCTGCACAGCCTCCTATCCATTATGCTTTCTATTACATTACATTTCTCCCTGCTGTAAGACCTTCACTCCCACTCAATCCTAGGCTCTGCCTAAACACCCTTACCGGCGGTAAAATTTCTTTAATCCCAATCTGGGGTTTCTACCCCAGCTTTGATTATTCAGTTCCAGGATAAAAGATATACAACTTTTATTTACAATAAGCCTTAAACAGCACAAGAGCTGAGCAGATATCTACCCTCTATGCTTTTATAATCAACTTTCCTATCTATCACCTTAAGTTATTCCTTACTATGTTTCATCTAGGTTGCTCTTAACTTCAGTTGGCAGGTCCTCTCAGGCTGTTTCCTTGACTCTTAACACATAGTGTGTGGTGCTCTTTCCTCCTTCACCTTCTTCTCCCCATCCCCCGACCTCCATGGTTCTTTTCCAATCTCCAACCTGGGAGATTGGAACCCTCACCTATGTCTTTTCTGCCAAGCTATTGGCATCTTTATTTAACCATTAGACATAACTTGGGGGCAGGGTCACATAGCATCACTTGGGTCTATGTGAAGATTCTCTTGTCTCTGGGGCAACCAGGTTTTGAGAAACCAGTATTAGTGTTAGAATACAAGCAGTATCAGGCCAACACACTATACTTACCTCTGCTTTCTCTGGAAAATTCTCGATCACCTTTCTAATTTCAGCTTAGCACTCATTTCTAAGACTTCCCTCTATTGTAATTTTCATGGTTTGAAACTCTTATGACAATCTCAAAGACCTTAAAGCAGTGGCTATTGATAATCTTCATAACTGCCATATTATTTTATCTTTTATATAACCATGCCTCTTTTTTTTGTTTTTTGGGTTTTTTTTGTTTTTTTTTGTTGTTGTTGTTGTTTTGCTTTTGTTTTTCGAGACAAGATTTCTCTGTGTAGGCCTGGCTGTCCTGGAACTCACTCTGTAGACCAGGCTGGCCTCGAACTCAGAAATCCACCTGCCTCTGCCTCCCAAGTGCTGGGATTAAAGGCGTGCGCCACCACTGCCCAGCACCATGCCTCTTTTATATTCAGATATCAAACCATTATTTTTCAGGAACTATCCCCAACCTCAGTAAGAGAATGTTTCCTAGCATAAACCTACTGTGGTCCATTTTGTTTTTTTTCTTGACCACTGATAAGATTAGGAGTGGACATAGGAAACATTTTTTGCTGAGCAAACGTTAAATAACATAGAGACAGGGTGTCTAGGAAGGAGTCAGACAGGACTCATTCCTTCCCACCTTTCAAGAATATTATTAATTTAGAGAAATTAAGATTATGGTGCTTAAGTAAATTTCAGCCATATTTGTGTCAGTGATAATACAACTGTTAAGTATTACTTTTGGTTGTGTGTTCTGCAGTAGATTGAATTTCTTTTCTCAATGCTTCAGAGTTCTATAGAAGACAAGACACATCTATCATGTTCTGATGGTAGAAAGACTATTCGCCCCTGCTATTTGTTTGTTTGTTTGTTTTAGCTTGGTCATGTGACTTGTTTTAGCCAATAAAAATCAGCAAATATGATTTAAAAACCCATAGACTCTGTGTGTTTTTTATGGTTTGGTTTGCTTTCTTGTTTTGTCTTCATTCTTCAGATTCTTTCTTTCCCCTCAGCATGGGTACCAAAATGGACACATATTCATAAGAGTATCTCTGTAGTTCATGAACCTGTAGTCTAAAGCAGAATTTCCATTAGTATAGCTGTAGACTTGTGAGCATGATAAAAAGTGCTTGTTCTTGTTTGACACTGAGTTGGGGGTTATCTATAATTGAGTATTACCATGGCAATAGCTGAGTAATGTACCAGGAAAGAACAATAACTGTTGTTTCAGATATTAGTCAAATAATCACATAATTAAAGACAATTTTCCCTCTCTAGATTATGAGATCCACAGGGAAAAAAACTGTGCCAATTTTTGCTTACCATTGTTTATCAACACATAACCCATTGTATTTTATAATAAATGTTTATTGATTAAATATTATTAATAAGAACTAAAGGCTATAATAATAACACCAAAATGTTAGTCAGATGATAGGAAAAGAAGTAACAATTACGTCTTCTTTTTATTACAACAATGCTTTGTATTATAATCATGGATTACTTTTATAATCAGGAATAAAAGCAAGAAAGCTATTTCTGCTAAGAAAAAAAACACATATAATTATTTGAAAACAAATATTCTCCTGGGTCAAACAAGAAATCATTTGTATGATTTAAATCTACATGTAGTTCTAAATTCAGGAGGCTATACATTCACAAAAAGGAGATGAATATTTAGGTACCAGTAAAGTAAATAAAGTTTTAGTTAGACCAAGAATTAAGACCTGGCTGAGTTATACACTTTCTTCTGCTTTGCTGTGTTTAGCTTTGTTTTGCTTCCTAGGATCTCACAAGAATTTCATCTTCAGTAAGACAAGAAATGGCAGAAAAATGTAAGGAAACTGAATCATATAGAAATGTTAGTGAGCTGCGATTATAAATAATCTTGCTTTCTCAAACTCATTTTATCAATTTCAGATTCCTAAGAACAGCTGTTCTGCCACACTTCCCCTTCTATCTCTTTCAATCTTATTTCCCTGATCTCTGTTTTCATTTTCTCTTCCAAGGTAAGGACATTCTCAGAGTCCTCCTGGCATCCTCTGGCCTCACTTTCTTCCTGGGATTTCCAAATAAAAAACAAGGATCAACAGTCAAAAACCAGCAGCCAGGTTGCAGGCTGCCACAAAGATCATTCTTAAAGATACAGCATCAAGAGAAAATGTAAAATAAAATGAAATGGAAGAAAATTTTCTCTAGAAGATAGCTTACATATGTATTCATACAAGGGCATGTCAATTATTTGAAATGTTATCCACTAGGATATAAGAATATGGATAATCAGAGAAAATAAACATTAAAAGGTAGAACAAAATGAGAGAGCATGCATTTATAAAGACAGAAACGAAATAATTTCATCCTCTTTTCTTTCTCTCAGTCCTTGAACTAAGCCATGATTTCTTTCCTGCCCTTTAGTACTTGAGACAGTTCTGAATAAGGAAGATGTCAGATATATCCCAGCAAATCAAGGTTTGAGGGTGGGTGGGCTGTATTCTTATCAGACGATTTGGGTATATTTGTTTCCTTACCTTTTATAACTTCCAAAAGTCGTTCACATTTCTTTGCTTATATCCCTCCTCCACCCACCATCTTCAAAATCAGCAACATCCCATCTCTTTCTGACTAGGCTCTATTGTCATATTTCCTAACCGTGGATGGGAAAACATTTTTGTTATTATTATTAGTAAAATGGATCTACCCTATACCTAGGGGCTTGAGGAGACAATATTTCTTATTTGTTTCTTTAAATAAGCAAAGGCAGATTTGGACTTACATGAATGAATGTGCCAGTCTCCCTCACTCCATATTTTGTCATACATTGGAGCCAGGTAGAAATCACTAAGCTAGCCAGGTGGTGGTGGCACATGCCTTTAATCCTAGCACCTGGGAGGCAGAGGCAGGTGGATTTCTGAGTTCGAGGCCAGCCTGGTCTACAGAGTGAGTTCCAGGACAGCCAGGGATATACAGAGAAACCCTGTCTCGAAAATCCAAAAGAAAAAAAAAAGAAATCACTAAGCTAAAGGAAGATGGAAAGAATAGAAATACACCAGAAAGAAAGAAAAGCCATAGCAAGTACTCAGGGAAGTCAACCTTTCTGTAGAGGACTTTTTAAAAACAACTCTATTCCAAAGTGATCCAATTACTCGAAGTTTTCCTTTACCAGTGTGTGTTAACTTAAAGTCAGCTGCACATTAATTTATAAAAACCTAAGAGTCTATGTTGTTGGGAAAAGAATATTTACTCAAAAAAAAAAAGATATTACTTTAACTCCAAGCTGAATTCTATTTTGAATTCTCAGAGTTCTCTTGTCTAGTACTCCCTCTCCCCCAATTCTTTTATTTTCAGAAGATACTTAACTCACTTTGCTAAATACTTCATTGTGCATACAGACTATAAACGCCTCCGTAGACCCAGCTCTTGTCTGATTTTGAAGCTCTGTGGATTCTATCATAGTAACCAAAAAATAAAATTGAACAGACACTACCATGGAATGTGAAATCACCTCTTGTTTCTTACATACCACTAAAAGCTTCCTCAAGGCCACCCAAGCTTCAGGCAGAGGCTGCAAATGTTTGTAAATTCTCCTCAGTCAGAGGATACTCAGTTTCTCATAGCTAGCACTGACTTTCAACCAGGGCAATCATTGAGGAAAGCCCAAATCAAGACTAGATAGATGAAAGATAATGAGATAAGGAAGTGTTAATAATAATATCCTGAATGTCTCTCGATCCATTCAAATTGACAATATTGGTTATGGTACTAATTAATATGCATTACTTTCACTATCTTACCCAAGTATGAGGTAAAGATATAACAGGAAGCTTAAATCTGATAAGGATAGCACATATTTGTGCATCAAGTTGAGGATAGCTGCCATCTTAGTAATTCAGAGCTGGGCTAAAGACATGGCTCAGCCCTTAAGGGAACTTGCTCTTCAAAGGATGGTGGTGCAGTTACCAGAACCCACATCTAGTGACTAAAACTGCCTATAACTTCAACTCCAGGAGATGTGACATCCTTTTCTGGTTTCTATTGGCTTTCACACCCACATGACATACATGCATACATACATACACACACACACATCTGTAACAATAACATTGAGTATTCCAATCCATTTATACACAATGTATCTCCATTTATTTGAATTATATTAAACTGATGTCAACACTCTAGTATAGTACAGAAGTCTTACTCTTTTGTTAAACTTATTATGAATAAAATTTGATGTTTCAAATTTTAGTATTGATTTCTAATATAGTTAATTTTTGCATAATAGTCTTATTTCTCGTAAATTAGATGAAATTATTAGCTCTCGTGGTAGTTTTCCTAGTTAATTTAGGATTTTCTATATTTTGGATTATATGCTCTATGAATAAGATCATTTTAGTAATATGCCTTTTATTTCTATTTCTTACCTTATTGTATGGGCTAAGACATCAAGAATGTTGCTGAGTTGGAGTTAAGAGAATATATACTTGTCTTGTTCCTAATTTATGAGGAAGGTTAATCTTGTACTATTAAATATGCAGCACAGAATGTGTAAATACTCTTTCTTTGGCTGATGAAATGTCCTTTCATTTTCAGTTTGGTGAGACATTGTTATCACAAACAGGCTTGAATTCTATCAAATGTTAATCCCACATCTATTAAGATGATCATTCAGTTGAAATTTTGCTTCTATTTCTTTTTGAATGAAAATGGAAGGGAGTTATACAGTAGTTTCACTGCAACATTTATAATGGGAATTTCTGCTATTAAATTTGAAAATAAAGCTTTCTATATAAGAGATGAGAGACTTTATAAAATATCAATTTTTCATAGTTTTGTCTGTATCACATAGAAAGTTGACAGTTATGTGAAAACTCATTAAGTCATTGATTAATGATAATTAATATCACTAATTGATTAGTTGCCTGTAGCTCTTTGCTAAGGGGTAGGACCACATGAGCTTTTAGCCCTTCTGGGTTAACATATCTATCCATCTTGCCATTGTTCTGGTCTTGTTTATACAGACTTTTTTATTGATTATTTTATTTATTTACATTTCAAATATTGTCCCTCCCCTCTTCCTGGTCTGCCCTCTGCAAACTCCCCATCTCATTCTCCCATCCCTTTGTATCTAAGAGGGTAGTCCCCCACCAACCCACCCAGTCCCACCTCATCCCTCTAGCTTCCCCCTTTGCTGGGGCAACAAGCATCCACAGGACCAAGTGCCTCCCATTCATGGCAGCTAAGGCATTATGCTGCTACATATTAAGCAGGAGCCATGTATCCACCCATGTATACCCCTTGGTTGGTGGTTTGGTCCCAAGAAGCTCTGAGGGGTCCCGTTAGTTGATATTGTTGTTCTTCCTATGAAGATGCAATACCTTTCAGCTTCTTTAGTCCTTCCCCTAGCTCTTCCTTTGAGGTCCCCAGGCTCAGTCCAATGATTGACTGTGAGTATCTGCATCTGTCTTAGTCAAGTGCTGGCAGACCATCTCAGGGGACAGCCATATTAGGTTCCTATCTGCAAGCACTTCTTGGCATCGACAGTAGTGTTGAGGTTTGGTGTCTGCGAATAGGATGGGCTTTCCTTCAGTCCCTGCTCTATTTTTATCCCCGAGTTTCCTTTAGTTTTTACTTATATGAGTTCCCTGCACCAGAAGAGGGCATCAGATCCCATTACAGATGGTTGTGAGCCACCATGCGGTTGCTGGGGATTGAACTCAGGACCTCTGGAAGACCAGTCAGTGCTTTTAACCACTGAACCATCATTCCAGCCCCCGAGTTTCCTTTAGACTGGAACAATTCTGGGATAAATTTTTGAAATGGGTGAGTGGCCCCATCCTTCAACTGAGGGTCATGCCTACCTACTGGAGGTGGTTTTATCTCCCTTCTGTTGGGTATTTCAGCTAATATCATCCCCATTGTATCCCAGGAGGCTCTCAACATTCCTGGCATCTGGGACTTTCTAGTGGTTCCCCGATTAGCTAGACTGTCTCACAGCAAACTTACTAGTATTCTGGATCTAAAAGTCTTTTGTTTGCCTTGAGCCGGTTGCCTGTGCTTGTGCCTGTGCATGTGTGGTTTTTGACCTGATTACTTCTTCAGAAAATTTCTCTGATTGAATACAATCCAGGATCTAGTGGAGACTAATTTGGTTGTTTAGTCAAGAAAACACAGGTTTTCACATATAAAATGAGCAAATATAACATTTTTATAGATTCACTTGTATAGATTCCATTGAGTCCAATGCAGTTTGTTAAACTCTAAAATTATAGGCCTATTAGGTAGACATGAAACCAAAAGTTTACAGGGGACCCATAAACTTGTATGCACTGTATTATACTTTAAATCTCTGCAGTTTTAAAAATCAGGTCTCAAAATGTATCTGAATTATTAAGCATCTGTCCTATATATACCTTTTTATACTACAAACAGTTTCTTAGATTTAAAGACATATAAGATCTACAGGGTTAAAGTGCAATTTCTGACCATGTAGCATATTTTAACAATGTTTGTACCACATGAGTTCTAAATATATACTATTTTATGAAAATGTCCTTAGGAAGATGATACTTATATTATGCATTTATTCAGAAAATGTTCATTTATAAATTAACTTTACAAACCAATTAATATGATACTCATTGAAGATTCAATGATTGGCAAAAATGAAATATCCTTTGATTTTAGGAGCTTATATACTAATAAGGAAGATATAATAATTGAACAAATAACTACAATTGTAGCCATATACAGTACATTTTATAAAAGAAATACATAGAGCACAATGAGAAAAAAGAATTGGGGGGTGGGCAGCCTAGTGCATAGTGTCCAGGCACAAGCTCCGTGAACAAGGAGTTGTGTCAAAACATAAATTATGCACATAATTCTGTCTACAACACTGTTCTACTTCCATCCACTGAGGCCCTTGCCTTTCTATTCCTCATTTTTTTTTCTGGCTAACATCATGACACCCATAAGGTAGAGGTAGGATTCTTTCAGAGAATTAAGAGGAAGTCAAAATGATATGCTTGAAAGTTTGAAGGCTGAAGAAAGAATAGGAGGAGCTGTGAGACATAACCATCAAAGACCAGGCAAAGAAAATCTTGTATAATAGAAGGCAAGCAAGTAGCACATTTTTGGAACATGAATGGCAGATGGCACTGAATTCTGTAGAGAGGTCAATTAAGATAGACATGAAATCTAATATGGTCATTGTGCTTAGCAACATGAAGGGCAGTGGTGATGTTATCAAAAGCAAATTTGGTAAATAGTAGTCAGGCAAAATGTCAGAGTAGAATAAATTAAAGAGTGAATTAGCCAGTATAAGCTAAGCATTATTATTACAGAATCCTATTCAAATTTATTTCAAACTCTCAGTTGTTGAATATGCAAAATTTTAACAAATATCTACTTACTCCAGACAGGTCATGAATGATAAACCAAAGAAATTATACTGACATTTAACTTGGCTGACTACCCCAGAATAGGTGGCCACTCAAGGAATCTGACACATACAACTTTCAAGCAACTCCATACAGACTATTCTGTCCAAGAGCAGTTGTTTATTCTTTATATAACCTCAGAGGGAGGCCCCAAGAGACTTTCAAGTTTCATGTACAGTACTTTTCCATCTAAGAAGGAATGTTTCAATACATAAGAAATAGCTACTCAAGAATGGATCAACAGAGGTTTCAGCTGAAATGGCCTTGATTAAATAGAGCAATATTTTCAATCTTCTTAAAGTTGGACATTACATCATCTCCCTTCTTTGTTGTGGCAGAGGAAGAAAACATGAAGACTCATGTATTCACTCTCTGTCTGAATACTCACATGGTCCCATACCACAAAGGAACCAGAAAATATTCAACTGCATCTGCTAAGAAATTAGAAACAGACATTGGTGACTTCAATAACATCTATGACAAAAAATTAAATTGATACGGAAACAGAGATGGCAAGTACAGACCACCATTTTAGAAAGCATATGAGAGATAGAGAGACAGAGACATAGGCACACTGGATATAGCAACATGTTTATAATCCCAGTACTTGGGAGTTGGAGGAAGGAGAATCAGGAGTTCAAGGTCATCCTTGGCTATATATCAAATTTTAGTCCAGTCTGGACTACATGAGATATTGCCTGAAAAAGACAAAAGTAATTAATTAATTGATCAATTAAAGGAAGAGATATAAGACAAGAAGTAAACCAAGGTATACCAGAAAACAGTGGGGTTTGCATGTCTTTATGTATGTGTCATTTATGTTTGCATATCCTTTGATAAAATTGCCAAAATCACATTTAGTGTTTAAGAAAGTGATCAACACAAAGATACAAACTATCTATAATAAAATGAATATTTACAATAAAATGAAGTTCCATCAGAATACAAGAAATATCAGAAGGGCAGGGAAAATTTTGGTTTTCAGTATAAGGAGTGCATTGTCCACTGTAGAAGGAGATAGAATATGAGCCAGAAATTAAGGTAAAATAAAAATTTGAAAGTCAAAGTTTGAGAGAATGCCCTTCCAACACTCTTCATTTTGCATATTAAATGCAAAGTTAAGCCATCAACTAAAATTGAAAAGAGACTGAGGTGACAAACATAATCAAAAATTTGAAGAAAAATAGAAATAAAAGTAAAAGAGTGTATGATTTCATAGGGAAAAGGTTAAGCAAGCATGTTTCCTGGCACTATTGAAAGCCTAGTTGGGCTTCTTAGTCACAATAACCACTTTGTTATAGGGAGTCCTTCAGCAATTACAAGTTTCCCAACTTACCAATATGGATATGTCAAAGGAGTGGATTCTTTGAGGAAGTTATTTAGTCAATGATAGTAACTGAACAAAGGTAACTAATAATATCTACCAAGGAATGATTACAGGGTGAGCAGTGCCTAATCTCTGTTAGCTAAAGAAGGATTACAAGCAGAGAAATAGTGAGGTCTCAATGGAAAAGGGAGTGGAGCTATCTGGATGGATTAAGAGGTCCACTGAGAATAAAGAAGTATGGATAGTGAATGTACTGGCCCAATAAGCAGAAAGAGTGGACTGAGTAAAATCTTTGAAAAATAAGAATGGAGATGGTGTATTTTTCAGTGATAATGTTTTCAGTGAAGCCAGGGACTGAACAGCCAGGATGGGTGGAAGATCTTCCATAAGGGCAATTAATGTATTCCCAGAATAATCGCTATGAAAACTGTAACATAGGAGCTAAATCTTCAATAAATGAGGAAGCTAACGAATAACTGGGGGAGAGACAACAGGAGGGCATCAGTTTATAGGTGACAGATGAACTGAAAGTAGAAATACTACTCAATCTTTAAAATGTCAAGGATCAGACCAACTTTCTCAAAAACTGATTAATGACGAGCATGTGACCTAGAAATGTGTGCATTAATCTAAATAAGGTTGATTACACTACCTTTTGACTGCTTTGGTATTCATACCAAAGTCTATATTTTTGTAAGGCTCACAATCTATTTTAAGCATTGTTGTTCAATGTTTAAATATCATACAGCTGCACCCATGACTGACCACAGAGGTATAGCATTTCTTGCCTGAACTAGCAACTCAGAAAATACAGTGTTACAAAGAATATTCTTCAGTTGTGTTTTTTCAAGCTCATACTGAATAAGTCCTAAAGCATCTGTACTTTTAGTAACACATTACTTTCATCTAGCTTTACAGTTAAATGCCTCAGCCCAGTCAGTATATGAAGTTCCAGAGACATAGCTAGACCCTTTAGGCTGTTACAAAACTCCTCTTCAAAGTTATGTAAATAGGCTTGGAGGAGAATGAAGAATAGCAGGTTCCATAGGTTTCCCCAGTGCTTCAGAACCAGTCTATGCATACTATAGCTATTTACCTGTGATAAGCCAGATGGGTTAATTTTAAAATTAGTCATTGCATATGATTCTGTTCATGGAAATTGGTATTGAATCTTATTTTGTTGTATCTTTCCAATGCATCATTAGAAACATTGTCATTTAATATTAGTTTCCTGAGAAAGAATGCATTAAAACATGCAAGTAGAAGTGGCTGGGTAGTAACACCTTTCCAGCTATTGATATTCTCTGAGTGTATTTTTCCTCTTTTCTTGGTTCCCTTAACCTCTGTAAACTCTCCATTAACAGCTTACAGCTAAATCCCTGAGAATGCAGACGGCTTTCTTCTGGGGCCTAGACTCTGCCCTTACTAAAGAATTAAAAATGTAGTCTGCTTTCCGCCCCTGCGGGTCCCACATCTATGTATTCAACTAGCCATGGAGTGAACAAATTGTTCAAAATCAAATTCCAGAAAGTTCCTAAAGCAACATCTGAATTTTCTGGATCTAAGATGCTAGATAAATATACCTTGCTATATAGCTTTCATCATTTATCTACTCAATCTCTGTCTAGAGTTTGATGTTCAAGCTTTATGCATCTCATACATTACTTGTGTAGTAGATAGATGCAAGCATCATAGAGTTAATGTCTTGGAGTTTTATTATTGTGAAGAGACACCATGACCACGGCAACTCACATAAGACATTTAATTGGGGTTGGCTTAGAGTTTCAGAAGTTCAGTCCATTATCACAAGGTGGGAAGCATGGCAGCATGCAGGCAGCTATGATACTGGAGGAGCTAATAGTTCAACATCTTGATCCAAAGACAGCCAGGAGGAAACTCCTTTGTATCCAGCCAGAAGGAGGGTCTTATTCCACACTGGGCAGAACTTGATTTTAGGAGCCCTCAAAGCCTGTTTACACAGTGATGTACTTCTTCCAATAAGGCCACACCTATTCCAACAAGGCCACACCTCCTAATAGTGTTCCTTCCCATGAGTCAAGCATATTCAAACCACGCGCTTGCCTACCTACTACACAATGAACACAGAGCAGATAGGACAAATGGTGTACAGAGAACACATAGCTGATAGTGGATCATGGTAATATAGTTTGCCTGACAGTTCTTGTAACTTTACATTTAGAGTAGTGTTTTAGAACAATATATCTGGGAGCACAAAGGTCTTGGTTCTATGACCTGCCTTACCAGCTCTCTTTCAGAAAAGATACAATATTCCATTACCACTAAACAGAGCTGGTGCCCTGCAAAAATCTGGAACAATTTATACTTAAGGCTCAGTATTAATCTGCTTGTTAGTTTCTTGTGTTTTCATGAGAACCTCTGGGAATATAATCTTTGTTTTTATCACAGAAAACCTTGGCTTTTTATAAGAATCATATGTCAAAATGTTTATTTTCAAAGAAATTTAAACCCAGTCCTTTGTGGAGTATTGTGATCAGATTTTAAGGTCTATTAGGAAAAAATAGCCAGAATAGACAAAGATATCTAGAAGTCACAACGTTAAATTAAAATGAATCTTTTTGTGTGTGTGTAACAACCTGGGTTTGATATGCATCAGGCATCTACAAGTACAGAATATGATCTACATAGTTTCTGAACCTATATGCAACAGATGAATCTTTTGTTAAAGATATACCTCATGAGAGCTTGGGCAACATTTTCCTATGCGAGTGTTTAGTGGAAGAGGTATAGTGGTAAGTTACATTATAAGGTTTTCCCAGGGAGACGTTCACTCTTCTTCATTTCCCTGGCTCTTGCTGAACCAAAACAAGTCACTCTGAACCTGACTAAATCATACATCTTATTGAATTTACTCTGTACACTTCATTTAAAATTTGGCACCAGCCCCAACTGTCAGACGTTTTTAATCTGGTACAAAAGGTTACAAAGGAATTTTCCTACACAGATCTGGCAGACCATGCAAGGCTTTTTAATTAACTTTAAAAGGGCTGTGAGAGTCGTGTGGATGACAGAATATATAGCAAGTGCGTGCACAAGCACGCGCGCACACACACACATACACAGCAGGATGCACAGAATACAGGAATGAGAGAATCTGCTGGGAGCCTTCCAAAGGCACTTCCCGGCCATTTGACAAAGAATACAATTTTTGTTTAAAATTCAAGTGTACAAACTGAAAATTAAAACAGAAAATAAAACAAAGCTGAGGGATCTGTATTATAGGAAGATTACCCTTTTCGAAAACAATACACACTAAGCCTTTGCTGTTAAAAGGAGCCTCTCTCTCTACCCAGTCCCCACTTACAGGTAACACAAAGCGAATAAGTTTATCATAAGACAGAGGTTAAACGGCAGTGGAACATTATGACCTTAGAACTTGACATAGTGTACTCAGGTAAGATCTTGAAAGCAGGAATTTAACTTGAACAAATTCTGATAATCCTTTGGCAATATGATATGTATAGGGCTTGGCAACACCAGGCTTTAAACATGCACAGTTACCCCAAATGGATCCTGCTTTCTCCTCATTGCCACAAATGGGCAGGACCCAGTAGCTGTTTCAAGGATGTTTTCTCTATATTGTTCCCTTCCTTCCAACACACTGTGTATTGGGGTGAAGGAGGCTTATTGGAGGAAGAATAATTTGTGTCTGAAGACATCCTCCATCTAAATTAACAACCTCTGGGCTATGGAAAACAGAAAAACAGGAAAGGAAGCCTATGCATGCATCTACATAGCAGTTAATGCTTTATGTACCTCACATATATACATGCTATTAAACTTCAGGTTACTTATAGACCATTTTGTGATGAGTAAAACTAAAAGTCTAATTATATACTGTATTTAAATGATCATATCTTACGTATTTTCTCAATGTGTACAAAACGATCAACCTTCAAGAATAGCTTCCTTAAAACTCTAGAATTTAAAAAGGGGATTCTATATAAAAATGGCTACTCTATTTTTCCCAATGTTTTCAGTAAATCTGCTATGAAATCTTCCCCACATGTGCCCCCTTAAAAATCCCCTGATGTCTGGACAGTGGTGGCACACATCTTTAATCCCAGCACTTGGGAGGCAGGGGCAGGCAGATTTCTGAGTTCAAGGCCAGTCTGGTCTACAGAGTGAGTTCCAGGACAGCCAAGGCTATACAGAGAAACCCTGTCTCAAAAACAAACAAACAAAACATCCCCTGATGAAGAATTCCTCATAGCCAAGGAAAAGGCATAGCATTCTGTGTTGAATTGTTCATCATTTATTAAATTGAACTAATACCTGGTATTTGGCAGTTGTAGATCTACCAACAATAAATTTTTGGTTTTCCTGCAAACCTGTAGACAGAGAGGATCATGGTGTGAGGGGGCCTGGAATCATTTGGAAGGAATAACCTTGTCCACTATGGTAAGGTAAGTTTTCCTTGGTGCTGAATGGAAAAGTGGCCCCTAGGCTCAAGGAATTGAATAAAACAGCTCTGACAAACTGGTTAGGAGAGTGTGTGCTGAGGCCTGCTACTGCCAAGCAGAGGAAGGTTTTGTTTAACCTGAATCAAGACATTTAGTGCTGATACAGAAAAGCCCAAAGCTGCACATCAGCAGGCGTCTCTCATAATCACTTAAAGCTCTCTGGTAGTTATTACCGGCTCTCCAGCCCCAACTGCCATTTCCTTGATGGAAGGCACTGCTTGATTTATAGCTAGGGTGAAATTATCCGCCCTGAGACTGTACTAATTTTCTTATGTAACCTAAAGGAAAGTTTTGCCATTAGGGTATCACATTACAACTTTCCCAGTGGGTTTGATCCATGAACTTTTCTGAATCTACACATTTCAAGTCATGAAAGATAAAAGAAATGTCAAGGAAAAGCAGGTGAGCTAGCCTCACATACCATCTGTCATTCTCCTGTTGGGCTCAGAGCTGGCATGATTTCATGGGGCTTTCTATAACCAAGGGTTTGTTACCAGAAGAAATTAATTTTGTCTTCACTCAGGGTTCTTTTCTGTCTTTATGTTGTGGCCATATTGTATTTAAACCTATGTATAAATAAACTTTATTTATTTATTTATCTATAAAATAAACAAATAAAAAAGCTTTACAAGTATATATACTACACAAATAAGTTTAGATATTGGTATAAGCTCATAAAACCTACAAATCAAACAGATATCAATTGATTTACGTAATGATTTACATACACATTTGCATTTGTGTTTAAATGTGATAGTCATCTGTAAAAGTTAGGTCATAGTTTAAGTGTCGCTCCCAAAGGTCCATGTGCTGGGAACTTGGTCCTAAATGTAATAGTATTGACAGGTGGTGGAACCTTTAAGAATTCAGGACCAATGACAGGTATTAAGGTCATGAGTGAAGTAACCACACAAGGTCACCTTATAGAAATAGGTTGTGTTGCCAGGTTAGGTTAGTCAGCATGGTGAGAGTGGGTTATTTTAAAGCAAGTTCATTCCACTTATTTGGCTTCTTCTGTTTGCCATGCTATCAAATGTAAAGAGAGACATACTAACCTCAGGGTATCTGTTGGATCCTGCAGTTTGCCTTCTCTCAAACATTTGTTCCAATAATTCATATGGTTCCAATGTGGTGTCAGTGAAGACTGTTCCCTGGACAATCCAACACTTCTTACTCATCTTCCTTCTTATACTTTTCTCCATAGAACTCCTTAACTCTGGCTATGGTTTGTAATTTCATTTTAAAATGCATTTCAATTAAAATACAATTCTATCACTCTCCCGTTTTACGTTCTTCCCTTCAGATCCTTCCATGTTCCCCCCTCATGTTCAAATTGAGAGTGTCATTTTCTTTTATATTGTAACTATATATGCAAAAAACATACACATAACCTATTGAGTCTATTTTTGTCGCTTATGTGAATATTCTTTCAGGGACAACTACTTTGTATTATATAGCCAGTCAGGAGGCTCATTCCTGGCAGAGGATATTACTCTCTGTCTCAGCAGTATTATCAGTTTCCTGTTTTTCTTTGTCTAGGTATAGGATCCCATGAGATTTTCCCTCTTCTACATTAGCTTGTTTATTGAAATGTCAGAGTTCAAGGCCTTGTTTATGCAACTATTTCTGTTACATAATCACTAATACTACTCAGCTCTAAAGAAAAATGAAATTTTCTTTTTTATATTCTCCACATTTTGGAGTATTTTATAGACCTACAAAAGATTGCATTGAGTAAACTAAGTCAGACTCAGAAAAACAAATGCCACGTGTTCTCTCTCACTGGCATTAAATCTTCAGATATGAGTATATAATAGGGGATAAGAACAGGAGCCATGAAAGTATAGAGGGATCATGGATGCTGGTAAGAGCTGGGGGAGGACTAACAGGATACAAGCAATATATAGGTGAAAATGGAAAAAAAAAAACTTGGAAAGGGGTGGTGGAGGTCAATACAGAAGGAGAAAGAGAGAGGAGGGACCAATAACAAGGTAGTTTGATAAAGCCTCAAGGAATGATATTATTTTATATTTACTTAAAATGATGTACAATGCATACAAATGTATGTGTATATACACATACATACCTTACATATATTTCTTAAATGGAATTATGCCACTTGGTTGGACAATGTTCCCTGTAAGAACAATAGCCCAACAAAAACCCCAGTTATCAGGTGCAAGAAACTTCCTTTTGAATGGTTGTTCAGTGTAGTCCAAGTAAATCTCAAAACAATATAAACTATTTCTTGGATGCCTCTTAAATGTTGTAGGAAAGCCCTTATTCTTGAAGATACCACACACTGGGTTTATTACATGACTTCAGGCTAAGCCATATCCTAGAGTAGAGATGAGAAGTATAGTCTATGAGGAAGTATATAACACTTCTAAAGTGTTTAATGAGTTTGCTGATTCCTTCAAGCAGAAGTCTGAGGAATATGTATGAGAACAGATTTTAGGAGTGTAGGATAATGGTGGTAGGAATGCAAAACTAGATCAGACAGGCTGAATTTATTGATATGGGCCCACTCAGTGGAGATTCTTGGTTAAGATTCTTGGTTAAGCTTGCACAGTTTTTAAAGGTATCAGAAGTCTGTATGAAGCATTTGTTGAAAGCTAGACTACTGAAAAGGAGTTGAAGATGCCTGATATTCTTTGACTTAGTGTTGATGAAGGGATTTTAAGGCTCAGGGAATTTGCAGTGTTAGAGAGGGTACTCTGTATAAAACTTAATCCTCCACAATGGGAAGGCCCAGAAAATATGCCCTTAACTAATCCTATAAGACACAAAATTGTAAGAGGGTCACCAGCATATTTGAAGAGTTTTGTTGTTCCCCCTTTTCTTGTGCCAGACCTTAGGTTTAGAGATGCTGCTGCTCAGTTGGATGAATTAAATGCAATGGGTTTAGTTGGACCCCGAGGTACCAAGGGCCAGGTGACAGCACTGAGTTGCTGAAGGCAAGGTGATCATAGTTACTATAATGGGCATATAGACAAAACAATGTCCATAATGGCCTGACCTGTAATGGGCAGCACAGGCAAAGTGATTTTTATTGTGGCATTACTTGTATAAACATTTGGTACTGATTAATCAATTATGGCGTTTGACATCAGACATGAAGTAAGAAGCCTACTGCATTTTTGTTGGATCTGTATAAGCTGGAAAATTCTCAAACAAATGAAAGAAATGTTACATTGGATAGTGACAAGAGGAAATCTCAGTTTATGACACAATTTCCAGACTTGAGCCAGTTTGAATACCCAGAACCCTTTAAAAGAAAGGACAGTCAGGTTCTGCTTGACTTGATGAAACAACTTAAAGTTCTGATGTTAGCCTTTCTCCAGTCTTTCCCCAGAGGGACCTGCAGCATTTTACAAGGACAATTGTACACCATGAAAAAGGAAGCAATCAGACTTTCCAGAGTCTATTGGATACTGGTTCTGAATTAATATTGACTCCAGAAAATCCCAAGAAACATTGTGGTCTTCCACTTAAAGGAGGGACTTATGGAGGTCAGGTGACTAATGGAATTTTGACTGAAGTCCAGCAGGGGTAGTGGTTCACACCACATCTTCCTTTAACTTTTCTATGTGGACACTACAGAAGACAGCTGGATTATTGACTATTTAAAACTTAATCAAGTGGTGACTCCAATTTGAACTGCTTTACCAGATGTAGTGTCCTGATTTTATCAGATTAACACATCTCCTGGTACATGGTATGCAGGTATTAATCTAGCAAATGCCTTTTCTCAGTACCTGTCCATAGGAACCAACAGAAGCAATTTGCTTTCAGTTGACAAGACCAGCAGTGTACCTTTATATTTTATCTCAAGGGCATAATAACTCTCTATCCTTGTGTAATAACTTAATTAGAAGGGAGTTTGATCCTCTGTCTCTTCCACAAAATATCACATTGCTCTACTATATTGACAATGTCAAGCTGATTGGACCAAGTGAACAGGAGGTAGCAACCACTTTGGACTTGTTGGTAACACATATATTTGTCAGAGAAGACTAGAGTCTGGTATACTGGTAGTTCTGTGTATTATGCAAGCACTACCTGGAAGTAGACAGCTGCAGCATTATAACCTCTTTCCATGCCAACCCTGAAAGACATCAGAGAAGAGAAATCTTCACAGTGTGTAGAATTTCAGGCAGTACTCATGGTCATACATTTTATTTTGAAGAAGAAATGATCAGATGCACAATTGTTACTAATTCATGGGATGTACCCAATGGATTGGTTGGATCATCATGGACTTGGAAAGAGCACAATTGAACTTGGAAAAGAACATGATTAGAAAATTGATGAGAAAGATATCTGGGAAAGAAGTATGTGGATAGATCTTTCCAAAAGTGTGAAGGATATGCAGATATTTGTGTCCCTTGTAAATGTGCACCAAAACGTGACTTCAGCAGAGAAGGAGTTCAGTAATCAAGTAGATAAGATAACATGTTCTATGATCAGTTAGCCTTTTCCACCAACAATTTCTGCCATTGCCTAATGGCAGAAATTGGATACGAAAAAAGTAACCACAGTGGCAGAGATGGTGGTTATGTATGGGCTCAAACACATGGACAACCAGGTTGATATGGTTGTAGTTGCTGCTGAGTGTCAAATCTGCCAACAGCAAAGACCAACACTGATCCCCAGATATAGCACCACTCCTTGGGTGACCAAGGAACTACTTCCTTTATGGAATGGACAGTTCTTTGTCTTTACTGGAGTCTATACTTATTCTGGATATGGAATTGTTTTCCCTGAACTTAATGCTTTTGTCAAAACAAGGAGTATAATTGACATGAGTGTTTTTGTTATATTTTCTTAAGAATGTGTTTGTACTGATATTTGTGTTTCCTTCTTCAATTTCTTTATCATGTAATATAACATCAATTAAGAGAATATAAATGGTCATCTTATTTAAGTTTGAGATACTAAAAGAATGTCCTTCAAAGGACATTACCACCTATTATAAACTTATAATGTATTTGTGATTGTATGAAGAAGAGTTATATCATTTTAGACATAATTATTATAACCTGGTTAAATATATAATGCATTTGCAATTGTACACAGGATAGGTATATTTTAGGAATAATTATGACTTGGTCATTATTTCCTTTGTAATCTAGCATTGTATAAGGAGATATGATTGTGTGTCAAGTTAACAAGGAGTAGACTTATGATGGCTATTCTTATATTTTTGGTTGTGAGTCTAGCCTTTAACGGCTGAGCCATCTCTCCAGCCCAATGATGGCTATTCTTGTTTGTCAATTTGACTGCATCTGGAATTAACTAAAACTCAAAAAATGCCAGGCACATCTGAGAGGGATTTTTACTTAATCATTCAATGCAGAAAGATCCACTTCTAAGCTGGATCTCTGAGATGGGAAGACAGAGCTTTAATCTGGGCCATACCTTCTGATGGAAGACTATAGTTTGCCTGCTTACTCTTATCCTCAATAGCAAGTTCATTCCTTCACTGGCATTAGAGCCTACTTCTTTGAGGTTCCTGAAAACCATCTGAGATATCCACCTTTGTGTCCTTTATGTCCACCTTCTGTTCATAGGCAGTCATTCTTGGATTAGCTGTACCACAGCCTGCAAGTCTAATAAATCCCCTTTATTCTGTAAGTTCTGTTACTATAGAGTAGCCCAACTAACCTAGGGAAAACTATATTGCTTTCCATTGAACCCTTTGTAAAATGCCTCTGAAATGGAGCTTCTTGAGGAGAAATGAAAGGCAATATGTCTGGAAGGGCATAAAGAAAGTGAAACTCACCTACATGGTAATTGGAGGTAAGATTTCAGCCAATCCTACCTATAGGCCTCTCTAGAGTTGACATAGTTCTTCAAATTTGTCCCAAATCAAGGTTCAGACAGTCATTGGCCACAAGTACTCAATCCTCTTATCAGCTGTGGTTTACTCATAGCCATATTGTCCCTGAAGTGTGTGTGTGTGTGTGTGTGTGTGTGTGTGTGTGTGTGTGTGT
>JADRCC010152056.1:0-11677 GCA_019843855.1 Hylomyscus alleni
ATCAGCTACTTCCTGAGAGGCCAGCACTGATGAGTTTTTGTTATTCTTTTTCTTGTTTTGTCAACTTGGAGTAAACTAGTGTTGTCTTAGAAGAGGAACCTTAACTAAAGAGATTGTCTCCATCAGATTGACTGTAGGTACACTAATGTGGCATTTTCTTGATTAATGATTGATGTGTTTGGCTACTGTGGGAACTGCTACTCTGGGCAGTGGTCCTTAGTGGCATAAGAAAGTAAGGTTAAATACATACCATGTGTGTTCTTTTGTGATTGGGTTACCTCACTCAGGATGATATTCTCCAGGTCCATCCATTTCCCCAAGAATTTCATAAATTGGTTGTTTTTAATAACTGAGTAGTATTCCATTGAGTAGATGTACCACACTTTCTATATCCATTCCTCTGTTGAGGGACATCTGGTTTGTTTCCAGTTTCTGGCTATTATAAATAAGGCTGCTATGAATATGTGGAGCATGTGCCCTTATTACATGTTGGAGTATCTTCTGGGTATATGCCCAGGAGTGGTATAGCTGGGTCCTCTGGTAGTACTATATCTAATTTCCAGAGGAACCTCCAAACTGATTTCAAGAGTAGTTGTACCAGCTTGCAATACCACCAGCAATAAAGGAGTGTTCCTCTTTCTCCACAACCTCTCCAGCATCTGCTGTCACCTGAGTTTTTTATCCTAGCCATTCTGACTGGTGTTAGGTGGATCAGAATACACAAAGTACAAACCACAAACCATAAGGAAATCAAGAAGAAGGAAGACCAAAGTGTGGATACTTTGTTCCTTCTTAAAAGGGGGCACAAAATACCCATGAAAGGAGTTGTAGAGACTAACTATGGGGCAGAGGCTAAAGGAAGGACAATTCAGAGACAGCTCCACCTGGGAATCCTTCCCATATTCAGTCACCAAACCCAGACAATATTGTGAATGACAGCAAGTGCTGGCTGACAGGAGCCTGATATAGCTGTCTCTTGAGTGGCTCTGACTGTACCCGACTAATACAGAAGTAGAGGCTCACAACCATCCATTGGACTGAGTACAGGGTCCCCAGTGAAGGAGCTAGAGAAAGGACCCAAGGAGCCGAAGGATTTGCAGCCCCTTGGGACGAACAATATGAACTAACTAGTACCCTCAGAGCTCCCAGGGACTAAAACACCAACCAAAGAGTATGCATGGTGGGACTAATGGCTCCAGCAGCATATTATAGGAGAGGATAGCCAAGTAGGTCATCAATGGGAGAAGAGGCCCTTGGCCTTGTGAAGGTTCTATGCCCCAGTGTAGGGGAATACCAGGGCCAGTAAGTGGGAGAGGGTGGGGTGGTGAGCAGGGAGAAGGAGGAGGGAACAGGGGTTAGTTTTAGTTTTTTTTTTTTTATTTTATTTCATTTTATTTTGGAGGGGACCCTGGGAAAGGAGATATTGCAAATAAAGAAAATATCTAATAATAAAAAAAGAAAGTAAAGTTAGCAAACCACGGGAAGAAAGTAAGTAAGCAGTATTACTCCGAGGCCTCTGCTTCAGGTACTGCTTCAGGCTAAGAATTCTCTTCATGGTGAACTGTAAACTCTAAGATGAAATAAACACTTCCGCAAGTGGACTTTTATCATGGTATTTATCACAGCAATAGGGCAGGGGCATTCTTCATGCAAATTATAATCTATATTTACAAACCTCCCAAATAGTATTTATTTCAGCAAGACAATGATGGCTCCTCTCACAAACTTTATTTGAATACCGAAGAACTATTAATATAGAAGAATCCATTGCTATATAATAGCAAAACGATATTATCATTGCTAAGTTTTATGATTATTTACTGAATGCTTATTTTATGGCATTGAGAACTCTGTACATTCCCAAACAAGTCACATTATAACTCAGATCCTCTACCCCTTCATTCGTAAAGGTGTGTCTGTGAGCAATATCTGACCCCGCCAGTTCAAACACACACATACATGCACACGCACATGCACATGCACACACAGGGTGGGAGGGGCAAGGGTGATTTGCTACTGTGTTTTTCTGAATGAATCTGAACTCTGTTAAGAGAGACTCCTAACAGTATTAAGTATTTCACATGGAGGCTGAAATTGCCAACTGTCTCCAAATTGGCAAGGTACATCCTTGGAAGGGAAGAAGAAAGCTTGCTGAACACTGAGACATGGTTTCCAACTTCGGTTGCTTCATCTCTGAAGAGCTTTAAACAAGAGCATTAGCCATTCCAATCACTCTGGATTTTTACTAACTTGGTTTGAATCTTACTTCTGCCAGGTGCTAAATTTGTGACTTTAAATAAGTTGTTTAAAATTGTCATGCCTCTTTGTCTTTATCCATGAAATGTAGCACCTGTTAAACAGCATGTTCTTCAAAAGATTAAGGCAAATAGTATGCAAAAAGCTTAGCACAATGACTGTCCCACAGTATGGCTTTAGCAGTTTTGCACTGCTGCTATTGTTATGTTCTGTTAAATATGGATAAAAGTACTTAATCTTGTTGAGAGAATGTCATGTGGAGAAATTCAATGATAGCTTCAAATGGATAGACTTTTAAATGCAATGTCTTGGCCAAAAAAAGACTCTAAAAGCCCACTTATCTGTACTTTTCTTCCTTATTCAATGTCAATCCCAAATGTTGTGTCTATGTAAAATCCTTACAGTAGACAGAATTCCTAGGGCATCTGACCTGCAAGCTTGCCTTCCTGTTGGCATATACTATTACAGACACCAGCCAGCCTCATGTCACATTCCCCCAGGTCAGGAAAGCCTTTCTAATTTGATAACTTTGATACTTATCTCCTTCTTTACTCCTCTCTTTATCCCTGAAACACAACTTTTATATAAGAAAGAAGATAACAACTTACAAATATATAAATCTATTTTACATCCAGTAGTCATGTAAAGAAAATGACTGTAGTATTGAGTACAATCAATTATAAGGTATATCAAAGTCCATTATGACCAAATAAAACACATATTTATCAAGAATGTTATGCTTAACAAGGATCTTGAGATGTGCATATGTTTAAATTAATGGTCAATGTTTATTTACATTTTCTAATAGCAAAAGCTAAAAGCAATAAAATATTTAGTACTAAGGGACTGGGAACTGATTAAATGATGTATAATACAGCTGAATGGTATGTAAATATGAAATGTTTTCAGCAAAATTTAATCACCTGAAAATATTCTCACAATAAGAGGCAAAATATTGAACATACAGGATTTCTTGCCTCCAAGCCTGATGACCTGAGTTCAATTTCTGGAACTCACATGGCAGAAAGAGATAAATGATAACCTCTGAAGGGTTCAGCGGCAGCTCGAATCAAGAAGAAACACACTAGCCCAAACAGATACACGTGTGAGAGGTGTTTAATAGGGAGAGAGAGAGGTGGGGGGAAGCAGCACGGAAAGAGAGGAGAGAGAGAGAGATGGAGGAACTGTTTTTCGTATATATATGGGTTGTGATGTCACACAGGTAAAGGTGGGCGCAGGGAGACCGGTGAATCTTGGGAATATAGTGACCGTTGCTCTGGCAACAGGAGCCCGCCCATTCACCGCCACAGGCTTTGGTACTGATGCTAACAACCTCCACTTGCAAATTGTCCTCTGACATCTACAAGTGTGCTGTGCAAGCACATACACACACACACACACACACACACACACACACACACACACGAATTAATGAATAAAGTTGTTAAAAAGTTAAGTGGTAAAAGCAATATGCATATTAGTGAATAAACCATGTTACCTATTAAAATCTACCTTTGCATCAGCAGGGGTTAAGACTTGGAAAGATATACCAACTATAATGGATATTTATATGTAAAGCTATTTTGTATTCATTTTATTCTTGTTTTCTTTGTTACTCAATTTTCTTCTTCTGATTGCATGTAGAGACAGAATTTGGTAGTTGCAAAGTCTACAGAAAACTCAGGTTCTAATTCTTGTGCTGTCATTCCCTGGCTTTGACCCTGTACAGGAGAAGAAATTATTTGGACCTCCATCTTCTTTTATGTCAAATGGAAAATAATAGTTACCTCTAATATTTTTAGGGACTCTTCAATGAAGGTAAAAGATTGAGCAAATGCTAGATCTTTGAATAGGTTCCAAAGTCTGCGGTTTTTATGAAGTATTTTTCAAAATCAGAAAGATGTTATTTTGAAGAGAGCTATACAATACATCTCTTAGCCAGAGACTCAAGGTGCCTGGAAGCTTGCTGGATAGCAAACTATGAACAATGAAAAGAAAATGCTTCTTAGTTAAAGGTTATATTTAAAACATAGCATATGAAACTTGTGAATGAAAAAGTTGTGCTTTAATGTAATGTCCCATGGCAGGGAGAACAAAAACAGACAAATTCATTCCATTTGAGTAAAGAGCTGGCAAAATTAGAGAGTTGTCTAACACCATGGTACATGGTCAGTGATCCTTTCCAGAGAAGATGTATCAGATCATACTATGTAACCCTATCAACTTCTGTATGAAAAATTTGAGGTATTAAAGAACACTTGGCAAGTGACATCATGAATTGTATAGCAAATAATTCATTAATCATACTCTAAAACTCCAGGCAGTTGCAATTATCACATCATTGTCCATGAAGAAATCAGCTCATATAAGAAAGCTCAACATCCTTTTAATACAGCAGCTTCATAGCATTGTGTCAAAAACAAGAATCCAGAGATAGATGGAGTCTTATAGATATGAAGAGTTTGAAACAATTGATCAGAGTGTATGCAAAGCAAACAGCATTCACCATGGACTAAGGACATAAACTTTGATAAATCAGAGAACTAACCCAGCTATAGTAGAAGAACAATATAGAATAAGAATCTGATGATTTAACAAAATATTAGCAATGGCCCTGTACATAAATACTACACTATGCAAACAACATACCAGAAATTTTGTGTATAATCATGGGTACTGAGAACAGTGATTAAGAACACTGGCTGCTCTTCCAGAGGACTGAGATTCAATCCACATGGCAGCTCACAGCTCTGTGTACCTCTGCTTCCAGGGGATCTGACACCCTTGCACAGATATACATGCATATAAAAAAAATAATAGCCGGGCAGTGGTGCCACAGGCCTTTAATCCCAGCACTTGAGAGGCAGAGGCAGGCGGATTTCTGAGTTCAAGGCCAGCCTGGTCTACAGAGTGAGTTCCAGGACAGTCAGAGCTACACAGAGAAACCCTGTCTCGAAAAACCAAAATAATAATAATAATAATAATAATAATAATAATAATAATAATAATAATAATAAATTCAGTTTAGAAACAAACAAAAAATCAAATAAAAGAATGCTGCCTTCTATTTAAGAGGACTTACGTTTGATTCCTAGCACCCACACAGAGGCTCATGCTCATCTGTAAGACCTGTCCCAGGGGATCTGATGCCTTCTTCTGTCCTCCATGCGTAGTGGGCATTTATAAAGTTCACAGGCACATATTCAGACAAAATATTCATACACATAAATATATAAATAAATATTTTTTCAAAAGGAATCATGAGTATGAAGGTAACATTCCTCCTAGTGAGAGTTGTCAGGGACAATCTGAATATTCTCAACAGTATCAAAGATGACCTTGCAGTAGATCATGGTGCACATCTAGAAGCAGAAACAGGGGAATGTTTGTGAGTTCAAGACCAGCCTGGTATGCATAACAAGTTTTAGGACAGCTAGGGATGCATAACCTGTCTCAGTTTTTAAGTCCTTGAGAAGATAACCATTGCTCTCCACCCCTCCCCATAAAACCTCACCCCACACCCAAGTACAGAGGCAGAGTACATTTCCTAGACATCTTTGCAGTTCACTGTTATCGTGTGACTGATTACTAACCAATTGAATGTGAGAGAAGTCACTATAACCTTCCATGCTTGACCTTCCAAACCTACAGCAACCAACAGCTCTCATCAGCCCTTAGCATCAGTTGCATTATGTGGGTCAAAAATGGGGTGAGGCATCCACTCAGGGCTAGAGTCACTGGGCAAGGCTAAGAATGGGTGGGGACACTTGGGCAGACTCTGGCCTGGGGAAGGCCAAAGTGAAAAGGGTAGGAGAGCTCTGGCAGGTTAATGCAGGGAGGAGAAAGTCCTTGGCTTAGCTTGTTCAGTCGGGGGCTTGGGTTGGTGGAAGCCATGGCTGGAATGCAGGAAGGACTTCTGGCAGGAGGTTAGATGTGTGGCTCGTTGGCAGAAGACCTGCTCCATTGCTCCAGCACTGCGGTTCCCATGGGCAGAGGTGGTCTGGTCCATGGTTTTAAGGCACTTATTGTAGAAAGGCAGAGAGGGGGAGAAGTGTAGAGAAGTAGAGGCTGGCCATGGCCATGCAGAGAGGGGAAGGGGATGGGGAGAGATGGGTATCAGGGGAGCAAGAGGACAAGAGTAGGAAGGTAAGAGAGCAAGACAGCAAGGAAGGGGCAAGCAGCTCCTTTTATAATGGGATGGGTCTACCTAGCCAAGTAACTGCGGGGGTGTAGACCAGACAGAACAACAGGAGCTTGGGGCATTGCCTACATGACTAATGGCCACACACCTCTCTGCAGGGGGGTGGGGGCTGTGGAGGACTGTAGCCAAACACCTTCCATCCCAGGGTTCCAGGCCTGTGCTCAAATGGGGACCAGAATGTCTGTGCACAACTCACAGCCCCACAGCATTATAAAGGAGAAGTAAAATTGTATTTTGTTTAGCAGCCAAGTATTTGAAGAGAAACTCATTTAAAAATACTATTTCTTCTTGGTATACTACTAGTAAATATTCAGTATAAATAATAATGAAAAAGGAAACTTAAAGATGCGAGGAACACAATAAAGATCATTTCACAATCATTAGCCACCATTCCAGGGAAACCAAGGTTGACATTTTTGATGCAAATCTTATGAATAACTTTTAGGATGTATTTGTATAGCCATATATTTAAACACTGAAAGTAGAGTACATAGCAAGTAACATATATGTATTTGGCAATGGATATTGGCAAATGCTTAACACCTACAGTGAGTACTAGGGAGTTTTCTCAGTTGCACTAGTATCTTTGTATCATTTTATATGGTACTTATTTACATTTCATGTCCATCTTCTCAAGGACTTTTAAAAATGAGGCATAAGAATATATATATATATGCACAAGCCATGACATGCATGTATATATACAACTTGAGGTAGTGAGTTATTTCCTTCTATATGTGGGTCCTAGAGATTGAACTCTGATATAAGGGTTGCCAACAACCACCTTTATCTATTGATCCATCTCATCAGACCCAAATATGTTTTTAAAATTGATTTCTTGTGATTGAAACATGTCAAATCAATGGGAATAATTAAATTATACAATAAATTTTGTAGGCTTTATTTATTATAATAAACTAGACTAGTCTTTGGGAGAAAATGTGATTATATACCTGTCTTATTATCCATAGCAAAATAAAATGCCAGATGGACAAAACAATAATAAGCAATTTCTCTAATGATACAAAACCACAACAGAAGTAAACAGGAGAGACTTATTTTCTACATTCTCAGAAATAAATCTGACACATTGCCACAAAGTCATTAAGAAGACGCAATGGTGAGTAGCTAGAGTGAATGCTAAAGTTGTTAATGTAGCAATATACTGTGAATGACACGAACAAAGTCAGATAAAATATTTTCTAAATATATGGCAAAGAATCTAAATTATCAACAGTCAATCACTGTCCCCACCCCTTGCCCAGTGCCCAAGAGCAACCAGAAGAGAGAGATAATGATGAGTAGCTAAGGTGAATGTCAAATTTCTTCATGTACCAATATACTACAAATGACACAAAAAAAAATTAGATACAATATTTTCAAAATACATGACAAAGAATCTAAATACTCAACAGCCAAGTACCACCTCTGGGACCTGTAATGTCACTACATGAGCAATATTCATAAGATGGAGAAATGGGGAAGAGGAAGTGTGTGGCAGAGAGATGGGAAAGTGAAGCTGATTGGTTAGTGCACTCTGAAGATAAGTGAAACTGGAGATGTGACAGTGGTGAAAAGTAGGTGGATATGAGGAACATGAGCAAACACAGGGACTCATGGTGACTTCCAGGCCCAGGTGACCAGCAAGAGTCATGTTTGGGTTTGTGGTCCTACCACAGTTGATGTCTGTGCTGATAACTGTGGCCCATGTTGACACTGAAGGACATCTGGATGCCAGTGGTCCAGGCTTATGCCTAAGATCATGTTGATGTCCAGGGTGAGAACAACTCACAGATGCTATACTGGCATGGCAGGTGTAGGGGTCAAACAGATATCAGTGGCCTGTGCTGCTACTTGAGTCCATGGTGCCATCTGGCTCCAGCTTTCTACTGAGGGCCATGTCTGGGTCCATAGTCCTGTTGCAGCTGGGGCCTGTGTTGATGTTCTTGGCCAGAGTTACTACCAAAGGCCATGGGATGTCACTGATATGGGCTGCCATCTGAGACCATATGGATGTTGAGGACTATGCTACTACAAGGGGGCATACTAATATGAGTAACCTTTGCTGCCACCTGAGGCTATGGTAACATCTGGGCCCATGCTGCTACTGGGGCCATGTCTAGGGCTATGACCTTATCACAGCCAGGGTCTATGTTGACTTCCTGTATTATACTACCAAAGGCCATGCAGGAGTCTGTGGTCTGGGCTGCTGCCTAAGGCCATGTTGACATACAAGCATCATGTTGAGCTGACCATACCCTTCACCTGGTCATCACGGGAGAGATGGCTCCATCCCTCACCTGCTCTAGTGTTCAGGAGAGTATTCAGCACTTTTGCCTGGTCAGCACAGTAGAACTGGCTTTGCCGGTGAGGGCACAGGAGAGATGGTGGAGCAGACCAACTCACAGTTTCCACCCAGGTCCAGATCCAGGGCTCTGAATTGGCCCACCTCAACATGTAACCCATCTATGAACTGTTGAGGTGTGTGAAGGGGTCAATCCTACAAATCCAAAGTGGCAAAATCTCCATGACACAGGATAACAACAGAATATCTGAGAGGAGCCCTACTGAGGATCCAGTATTGATGGTGTAGCAGAAGCCAGAGGCCATGAACCACAACGACTCTTTACAATAAACATTTGTGAGTAAAGATA
This sequence comes from Hylomyscus alleni, assembly GCA_019843855.1. Taxonomy (NCBI): domain Eukaryota; kingdom Metazoa; phylum Chordata; class Mammalia; order Rodentia; family Muridae; genus Hylomyscus; species Hylomyscus alleni. Next base: position 9,112 of record JADRCC010152056.1, read on the forward strand.
TTTAAACAACACAAATTGGTAGGATTAACATAGGAAAAATGACCATATTACCAAAAGCCATCTACAGATTCAACACAATCCCCATCAAGATTCCAACTCAGTTCTTCATAGACATAGAACAAGGAGGAGGAGGAATGGGATGAGGAACTGTGGGAGGGGCACCAGGAGTGGGGCAATGACTGGATTTTAAATTTAAAAATAAAAAAGATGTTTGATCAAGAGTATCTTTTGTGATACGCTATGATGCACCACAGCTTCCACACTTGAGAATTTTTTTTTTCTTTTAGGGGAGAGGTTGTAAGGGCACAGGACAGATAATGAAGGGATGGGGTGATGAGTGGGATTGGAGTGCATGGTATAAAAATCACAAAGAACCAATAAAAGGTTTTTTAACAGAAGTCTTAACATATAAAGAAATTTTACACACAAAAAACAAATAACTTGAATAATCTGTAAGATATATAGAATATATATATATATCAAAACATGAATTACTTTTACTGGGAAAGATGAATTGATTCAAAGCAAAAAAGCTATAAAAATTAAATGAGCAATTTTCAAAATATATTTGAAAGTGAAAAAACTAAAAGTGTTAGTCCAGTTTGTATAGAGGCATCCTTGTTCATTAGTGTTAACTAAACTAATACACTTTGGTCATTCATCAACCTTGAAAATGTACAAGTGTGTGAGTGGGATCTGGTGGTTCTAGTAACAGTCACTTATCCTGTGACTACATGCATGTGAACAGTGATATATGTATTTGTACACTGCTGTAATTGACTTTGAGATCATTTGTATAAATTATGGGATATCCATATGTTTCAATATACCAAAGTCATTAAAAATGACAACCAATACAAGGCATGGAGGCATGTTCTTTTATAGTCCTAGCACTTGGGAGTCAGAGGCCTATAGACCATGAATTTGAGACTGGCCTAAGCTATGTAGCGAAACCCTTTCTCAAAACTAACAAACAATTTGCATTTCCCTGATGAATAAAGATGTTGGACATTTCTTTAGGTGCTTCTCAGCCATTTGATATTCCTCAGTTGAGAATTCTTTATTTAGCTCTGTACCTCATTTTTTAATAGGATTATTTGCTTCTTTGGAAACTAACTTCTTGAGTTCTTTGTATATATTGGATATTAGCCCTATATTGGATGTTGGATTGATAAAGATCTTTTCCCAATCTGTTGGTTGCCTTTTTGTTCTATTGACAGTATCCTTTGCCTTACAGAAGCTTTGCTGAGATTCCATCTCACACCAGTCAGAATGGCTAAAATCAAAAACTCAGGTGACAGCAGATGCTGGTGAGGATGTGGAAAAAGAGGAATGCTCCTCCATTGCTGGTGGGATTGCAAGCTGGTACAACCACTCTGGAAATTAATTTGGAGATTCCTCAGGAAAAATGGACATAGTACTACCAGAGGACCCAGTTATACCACTCCTGGGCATATACCCAGAAGATTCTCCAACAAGTAATAAGAACACATGTTCCACTATGTTCATAGCAGCCTTATTTATAATAGCCAGAAACTGGAAACAACCCAGATGTTCCTCAACAGAGGAATAGATACAGAAATTGTGGTACATTTACACAATGGAGTGCTATTCAGCCACTAAAAATGATGAAGCTATGAAATTCTTAGGGAAATGGATAGAACTAGAAAATATCATCCTGAGTAAGGTAACCCAATTGCAAAAAAATATACACATGGTATGCACAAACTGATAAGTGAATATTATCCCAAAAGCTCTAAATAACCAGGATATAATTCACAGACCACATGAAGCTCAAGAAGAAGGAAGACCAAAGTGTGGGTGCTTCGGTCCTTCTTAGAAGGAGAACAAAATACTCACAGGAGAAAATATGGAGATAAAGTGTAGAGCAGAGACTGAAGGAAAGGCCATCCAGAGACTGTCTCACCAGGGGATCCATCACATAAACAGTTACCAAACCCAGACACTATTGTGGATGCCAAGAAGTACATGCTAAAAGGAGCCTGATATGGCTGTCTCCTGAAAGGCCCTGCCAGAACCTTAAATACATAGAGATGGATGCTCACAGCCAACCATTGGACTGAGCACAGGGCTCCCAATAGAGGAGTTAGAGAAAGGACTGAAGGAGTTGAAGGGGATTGCAACCCCACAGAAAGAACAACAATATCAACCATCCAGTCCTCCCAGAGCTCCCAGGGACTAAGTCATGCAGAAAGAAATGCACATGGCTCTAGCTGCATATATAGCAGAGGATGGCCTTGTCATGCATCAATGGGAGGAGAGGCCCTTGGTCCTGTGAAGGTCTGATAAATGCACCAGTGTAGGGGAACTGAGGGAGGGGAGGGGGAGTGGGTGTGTGGGCAGAGGAACACCCTCATAGAAGCAGGGGGAGCGAGGATGGGATGGGGGCTTCTGGGGACCTTTACATTTGATATGTAAATAAAGAAAATATCGAATAAACAACTAACAAACAAAAACAGTAAGAGCAAAAACCTTATTCATACATAAATGTAAAGTGGCCAAGATTCACTATTAAATGCTTTTTAAAAAGAATCAAGACATTGAA
>JADRCC010152083.1:0-23531 GCA_019843855.1 Hylomyscus alleni
ACACACACACACACACACACACACACACACACACATATATATATACACACACACAAACACACACACACACATATATATATGTATGTATATGTGTATATATGTGTGTATATGTATATATACATATATATGTGTGTATATATGTGACTCACATATATATTCACATATATGTGTGTTTATGTGTGACTTACACATATATATATATGTATATATTCAATATGTGTGTGTGTGTCTGTACCTCGGTAAGTGAATGAAAACTTTATTTCTAAAAATAAAGCTATAATTTGGTCTCTTCTTAAGTAGTATAACAGTAACATAAGCAAAACTTATTTAAAATCACTCAGCATTATCAGCTTGAAAAATGCCAATATGAATGCTCATTTCCTAGATATACAATGTCAATAGATGAATGTTACTGGAAAGAGAAACTGAACATTATCTCTCCATGATACTTGCCATCTCAAAGGCAGAGTAAATGGAGCCTAATAGAAGGAAACAAATGAGATCAAAAGGATATTTGCTGGGCATGAATATTTCCCTTCTGTTTGGACTGGTGTATAGGATGACAACTTCCTGCTTCTGAGTCCTTGGCTCTGGATAGCAAAGCAACCTTATCCTTTCCCAGGTGAAAGTCAAAAAACAGGAACTCATGTCTTGTGTGTAGGCTTGGAAGTCACATGCCAATATTGTTCACCATGAATAAGAGTAGAAGTCAGTTCTTTTTATTTCTTTACCTTTGTGTGTGTGTATGCACTTCTATTCTAATCCTTTTTTTTCCTATACAAATCAGTGAAATAAAATGTCATACATGACAGGGAAGAAAGGTTACTGTTGGAAGTAAGAATGTCAACTCTACTTGGGATCTTTTACGAATGCATATTGTTAGGGTACGCTGTAGATCCATAGAGCTAAAAGCTCTGTGGCTGTGGTCCATGCACATATATGTTTATTGGTTTTTCAGCTGATAAGAACTAGTCTATAAGATATTACTTGTGCCATCTTGTAAAAGTTTCTTTCTCATACAGTTGAGAAATCGTCTCTCGTTGAGCTTTGATGATCTGCACATCTTACACTATTCGTCATAAAAAAATAAGATTCCATATGCCTAATGTTCCTTAGCCATTCTGTATACCCATTGCATGTGCTGAAACACCATCTATGACACTCTTCTGTGTCACAACTTGTGACTTGCTGATAAAGAGGAATTCATACATACCTTATGCTTACTTGTTGACTAGGCTGAATTAATTTTTGTCTCTGATCCAGGAGTCTTTAGTCTTCCACCAGCTTTTAAGAAACCATAACAAGCTACTTTGTCAGCTCTTAATAAATACTTCTTCACTGACTTGGGAGCTATGAGTTATTTGAAACAATAATTAGAAACCCATTTCTTGAGTTTGGGATCCTAAACCTCCAGATGTTCTCTAACAAAGCACAACATTATCTGAAAGTATGGTCTTAGTTATCCATCTTAATTTTATCTGATGTAGCACAGAAGGTCTCCAGAAAAGAAAGACTAGTTTAAAGAGTTGAGAGGTGAATATATATTGAACAAAAGTATGGAGGAAACAGTCATCCTTAAAGAGTTTCCCTAGAGTAAGAAAGGCCTTGAAGATACACATTTGTGCTCTAAAATATTTCCTGGAGTCTGCTCTGCTAGCATGCATCTCAGCTGGACACACAATACACACTGATTTCCTATAATTCCATTCCTCATTCACTGTGAATCAAGGGCATCTGCTGGCAATGCTGTGGATTCTGTTGTTTGCAAACAAAAAGTAAACAGCATCCATTGTCTGAGATTTTTGGAATGGAAGTTGCTATAACATGGGCAGTAAGAAGGTTTACCATGCAATGAGAGAAACGAAAGGAAAAAGAGGGCTAATAAGACAAAAACAAAGACAATAGGAGATTATTTCCATCATTAATCTGTGCTGAAGAAATGTTTGCCTAAAACCACTGTTGAGAAGTCCTGCAATTTTTGGATGAATTCATGGATTCAGTGACATACAGGTGGCCCACAAAAACATAAATCAGATTTTAAGTTTAGAAGTATAATATCAATAACTGGAAATTTGAATTTCAGATTCATTGCATATTCTAAATAACTGATTAATTACCATTATATATTAATATTAAAGGTTTTATATTCTAAATTGAAATATTTTGTTTGAAGAATACATATCTACTGAGGCAATAACATAACTCAAGAAAAATTGACAGCCCTGGAAAAGCTACAATAGTTAACGATTCAGTTCAGCTACACACATTTTAATCCATTAATATTAATATTAATGGTGATGGTAAATCCACAAACCACAAGAAACTCAAGAAGAAGGAAGACCAAAGTGTGGATACTTTGTTTCTTCTTAAAAGGGGGAACAAAATACCCATGGAAGGAGTTGTAGAGACATACTATGGAGCAGAGACTGAAGGAAGGACAATCCAGAGACTGCTCCACCTGGGAATCCTTCCCATATTCAGTCATCAAATCCAGACACTATTGTGGATGCCAGCAAGTGCTGGCTGACAGGAGCCTGAGATAGCTGTCTCCTGAGAGGCTCTGACAGTGTCTGACTAATACAGAAGTAGAAGCTCACAGCCATCCATTGGACTGAGTAGAGGATCCCCAATGAACGAGCTAGAGAAAGGACCCAAGGAGCTGAAGGTCTTGCAACCCCTTAGGAGGAACAGCAATATGAACTAACTAGTACCCTCAGAGCTCCCAGGGACTAAACCACCAACCAAAGAGTACACATGGTGGGACTCATGGCTCCAGCATCATGTGTATAGCAGAGGATGGCCAAGCCAGTCATCAATGGGAGGAAAGGCCCTTGTTCCTGTGAAGGTTCTATGCCCCAGTGTAGGGGAATGCCAGGGCCAATAAGCAGGAAAGGGTGGGTTAGTGAGCGGGGGCAGGGGGGAGGGAACAGAGGTTTGTTTTTGTTTTATTTTTATTTTATTTTATTTCATTTTCTTTTTTTTTTTTTTTTGGAGGGGAAACTGGGAAAGGAGATATCATATGACATGTAAATAAAGAAAATATTTAATAAAAATAAATAAAAAAGCTGGGCGGTGGTGGCACATGCCTTTAATCCCAGCACTTGGGAGGCAGAGGCAGGCGGATTTCTGAGTTTAAGGCCAGCCTGGTCTACACAGTGAGTTCCAGGACAGCCAGGACTACACAGAGAAACCCTGTCTCGAAAAAACCAAAAAAAAAATAAATAAATAAATAAAAAATGGTGATGGTAATATTAAAGTGACACACACTTAGTCATATAAGCAATATTTAAAATACTGTTTGAAACTTGGGATGTTTTAGTTTGTTTCTTTCTGTATAATTTGTACTTCAGTAGGTGCCATTTTGGAAAAATTAACTTCAGTGAATAGTGTGGGAGTGGATCTTAGTGAAATAGTGTGTTTATGACTATGTACAATATTCTGAGTTCTATAGCAAGCCATAAAACAAAAATATTTTGCTTTAATTGCAATTATATTTTCTGTCTAATTGATTCTCTGAGAAATGAAGAATTGGTTTTGGAGATGAACTAGTTGCAAATTCAACTTTTAATTTCATATTTTTGAGAAGTTCATACACAGAAGCAATAGGAAAATCCTTTATTTAATTGTCTTAATGGTAATGAGCATGAAAAACTTCGAGAGAATCCTTTTTATGGAGTCCTTCTTTGAATTCACAAAGAATTCTAAAAGAAACACAATACTTGGGAAAAAAACTTTTGAAATTTTTCAAGATTAAATTTATACCTTGTGTGTTGTTTAAATTCTTGAATTTTTTAGGTTGATAGTATGAATTTCAGAAGACTTTATTAATTTCAAAGAATGTATGTATATGTGATGCTTATGAATATTTTTCCAGAACATTATTATATTTATTCATGCATTCATTTACTGAATGAATACTTACTGGATTTCTACTATGTGAGATAGTTGATCAACATTAAACACTAAGACAAAAATGTCTCCTCTTGAATAGTTCAAAAATTTGGCAGGAAAGCAGTGATACAAAAAAGACAATTATACAAACCATCCCGACCCATTCAGTAAAACACGCACAAAGTTTTATGAAATCGAAGAGAGGGTGAATAATCCAGCTTGGAGGCAGAACACACAGAAGCTGATATTTGATGTGTGACAAAGGGGCAATGTTCAGGATTATTCTAGGAAATGTTACTGTTTTGTCATAGCAGGGGTAAATATCACAAAAAAATAGCAACAGTATCTATTTACCAGGGACATAACATTGAATACTTGACATGAACTATTTTCTTATGCACCATCCAGAATGATAGATGATGTATTAAAAGGCTGAAATTTTAGGAAACAATTTTCCCAGGATCACAGAGGCAGAAACCAGGAAATAATCGATGAATGGAATCATACAAAATTCATAAAATGAGAATTGAAGTATCTTGCCACCAAATTATAATTTCTTGAGCGATCATGTGACCCATAACATTATCTAACAACATGACCTAAGTAACTTCAACTTCTCTTTAGAAAAAATGTGAAGCTGTTTATCTAGTCCTCTTTCAGGAAAGCTAGCCCTTAGCATTACCAAACATTCTACCAATTATAATAAATTCTCCTCACAGGGCCAATATTTACTGAGCAGAATGAGACATATTGACTTATTTCTATGGGATGAAATTAAACTAGTATTTTTAATGATTCTTTTGAGCCTGAATATCACTTTTCTACTTTAAAAACAGTGGATGCTTTTGTCCTTTTGAGACAGGATCTCATGTGGACAGGGCTGGCGTGAGCCTCACTATCAAACTCAGACTCAGAAGCAGACTCAGATGAACTCAAATTCCTGATAGTCTGGCCTTCACCATCTAAGTACTGGAATTAAAGGCATATGCCACCATGTCCAGCTTAAAAATAGTGTTTTCCTTCTAAGTGGATATTAACCATAAAGTATAGGATAATAATGCTACAATCCACAGAAACAAAGAAACCAAATAGTGAAGAGGGTCTAAGAGAGGATGCTTGAATCTTTCTCAGAAGGGGAAATAAAATAGATATCGTAGGTGCATAGAGGGAGGGATCTGGGTGGGAGAAAGGAGGGGGACAGAAGCAGGAGATGGAGGATCAGATGTAGGGAGAGCAGGGGAGAGAGAACAGAAATCATCGGTGAGCACAGGGGCTGGGGGTATGGGCCAGAGACCTGGGAAACTGGGGCTGGGGAGTGGTGTGAAAGGCCCCAGGGTGCGATGAGGGTTACTCTAGCTGAGACTCCTATAAATGGGGGATATGGACCCTGAAGTAGCCACTTCCTGTAGCCAAGCATGACTCCCAGTGGAGGGATAAGGGCAGCAACTCACTCACAAAACCTTTGATCCAAAAGATGTCCTGACTACAAGATGAGAAAGGAAAAAAAAGAGCAGAGACTGAGGGAATGGTCAACCAAGACTGGCCCAAATCGAGACCCACCCCATGGGCAAGATTGGTCTGCAACACTATTAATGATACCATTATGCTTGCAGTTATCCTAGTATAACTGTCCTCTGAGAGGCTCCCCTAGCAGCCAGTGGAAACCGATAAAATGACCCACACTCAAACATTAGATGGAGCTTGGAGAGTCTTGTGAAAGAATTGGGGGAAGGATTGAGGGACCTGAAAGGTATAGGAATTCCACAGAAAAAACAACAGAGTCAATTAACCTGGACTCTTGAGGCTCTCAGAAACTGAACCACCAACCAAAGAATATATATGGGCTGGACATAGGCCCCCTGCACATATGTAGCAAAAATGCAGCTTGATCTTCATGAAGGTCACCCCAACAACTGAAGTGGGGCTGTACCTGAATCTATTGGGAGCCTGTGGATCCTGTTCCCCTAACTGGGCTGCCTTGTCTGGCCTCAGTGGGAGAGGATGTACCTAGTCCTGTAGTGAGTGATGTGTGGAGAGGAAAAACTCTGGGGAGGTGGCTCTCCCTTCTCAGAGGAATGGGGAAGAGATGTATGAAGGGATACTGACTTCTGAGGAGGAGCGGAGGACTGATATTGGGAAGTAAAGTGAATAAACATATAAAATTAATTTTTAAAATTACATTTAAAATGGTGTTTTCAATGCATTTGTTTTCCTTTTATTTGCATGTAGGCTTATAATACAAATGGTATGTAATGGCTACTTCATTTTTCCTTACAAAATTTCTTAGGTGGCCTTACAATTTTTCCTTTATATTTCATTGACTAGTTTGGCTTCTTTCTATGAACCTCATTCAGTAAATTGAACTCTTTGATTTAGGCACAGTTATCACCATTCTTCTTCAAACCTTTAACAGTTTAAAGTCGATATTATGCATCTCATGTACAATTTGAACTTGGAAAATTTGGCATGTGGTTCAAGATCACACTTGTTTATGGTCATATTCTTAGCAAAATTTAAATTTTTATACAATGACCATTATCTGCTCAACAAGAACAGATTTTTGCATAAATAAGAGTATTTCTCCTATAGCATGGGCAAGATAAAATTGCCACACAGAGATGGAGAGATGTCTCAGCAGTTAAGAACTCTGGCTGTTCTGGCAAAGGACCCAGGTTCAGTTCCCAGTACCCAGATGGTTGCTTCCAAATGTCTACAACTTCAGTTCCATGGGATCTGATGCCCTCTTCTAACCTCCATACATACCACACATGCATATGATACACAGATATACATGTAGGCAAAACACTCATACACAAAAATTAAAAACAAACCACCACATGTTAAACAATTCAAGATAGACAATATCTACATTAAAAAGATCAATCCAGTTCATATGTGCTACAGGGTTACAGTTGATGTAATATGGAATTAGGCTGACTGTGGGGAGAACCAAACCAAAAAAGATATTTGCTTGAATGGAGGAAAAACTTCAGCAATTATGTTGAGTTGACAGTAAGCATGTGATTTGAGGACAAATAAGAAACTTTTCCTGATTATAATGGTTTCGCAAACAAGACAATGCTTTTAGCCTTGCCTTCAATATGGTTTTGGCTGAGATTGTATGAAAACATTAAGACAAAACCTGGAAGGAGTACCTGAAGCCACTTTTAACTTCATATTAATGTGAAGAAAGCCAGAATGGCAGCTGTTTAATTTGACAAACAGTAGACGCCCCCCCTCCAGTGCAGGGTTGGAGACTTACTTCAGGTTAAACAAGGTATATTTGATGACATGTTTGTACCAAAATGAGATTTTACTTTGTCTTTTATTTTATTTTTGTGAATCTAAGCATATTACATATTCTAGTTGCAATCATTTTTTTTCTCAGCCGTTCATCCATTGACATGCACACACACGCATGTGAGCAGATGTTTTCTAGTACCTTTGGCAGAAGAGTTTAGTGCCTTGTACACATCACACCTGCCATGTCATGCTTAGTGATTGAACGATTCAGCTCACTGAAAGGTACTGGGTGAGATATTAATTTTAAAATGAAAGCCTTCACATCTGCTAATGCCTGTCAGTCTCTGGAGTGAATGTGTCATTCGAGCCAACGGAAGTGGGCAGAAGCAGCCTTCATGGGTAGAGCTGACAAGTTATTTTGAGTCCGCTGAATTACTTTTATTGTTACCCCATACTTATAGGCAGACCTCTCCTTCCATTAAGCTCCAGTGCTCACAGTACTCCTGAAAATAGCGCTAGAGGCTTGGGACCCATCTTCGTAGGTTTTCACGTAAATGGAATATTTGTGGTAGTTGAGTGATAAATGGTGAGATAATGGTGTTTTACAGGCAGTGAAATGACAAGGTCAGTTTTAATTAAGCTGAGATCAACCTCAGTCTGTATTGCACACTTCTGATTAGGTTATTTCAAATTAACATAAGTTTTTGGAGACTTCGCTGAAGTCAGTGGTGTTAAACACCAGCTGTGCTGGCAGAGAAGCGTGGGATATGAGAAGGAGATAGCATTCACATTGAAATTAGCACTTGGCACAATATAATTCTCTGATTGCAAACTATGTGGAGTTGCCTGTGCTAATTGGTTGATTTTATTTGAAGCAGATGTTGTTAGCTTTCCCACTAATGATCTGGAGAGAAATTCTTTTGAAAGACATGCCATGTTAGAATCTCTGCAGTATAATAAGCTAATTACAACTTTAAGTACTTGCAGTAATTAGCACAATGTGTATAAAGTGCTCCTGATCTTTTCACCCTGCCGCATTATTGTCAGGGCAGCTTGAAAAACAAAAAGGAAAGCTAGCTGGATTGAGGCTCTCTGGTCTAGCCTCTTCATTTCCCAGACTTCTGCTCTAAAGAGATAATAAACTCAACTCAAATCCTCCTATATTAGGCATGCCAGAAAAGCTTAGGATCAATCGCCTACCCTGTAACACCCAAAGACTGGAAAGTGAAAATTTACCTTTAACGCATACGCTGTTAAGGCCAGTGAGATTGTCCAACACTAGCAAGCCAACGTGTTTGAGGACACCATTAGCATATTTATCTCATGTTCATTTGTTTATCTATTCAGAAGTGGAGTTAAAATGATGCTTTATCTGGGAATATGCTTTACCAGACTTCTAAGTTAAAGCTCCGACTCCCATGTATAGAAAGCCTTATGTGCTTGATATTTCTGAATGCTGAAAATTGAGTCTTTCCATATTTCTAAAAATCAGATACAGACATGAATTTGGTTTATACTAATTATGATAGTATAGACACAACATAAGTTGGTGTATAGAGAGTGGGAAAGTTAAATGGATGAGTCAGAAAGAAAAATGTCAATAGATTCTTAACAGCGTAGCAAGCAAGGTAGGAAGGTTCCTTCCATAAGCTAAGGAGTTCTAACAGGAGTGAATTGGACATTTGTAGTAGATTACTTTTTAGTATCTATGGTCAGTTTATCAGTAGAAAATAAACTAAAATGTCATTATTTCAATGTCTTTGTGGCCTTAAAAGGGCTTAGGAAGGCTGGGAGTTTGTCTTTTTCTTTTTATTTATTCTTCTCTCATATAATACATTCTGACTGCAGTTTCTCCTTCCTCCACATATCCCAGTCATCCTCTACCTCCCTTATTTCCCAGATCCATTCCTCCTCTGTTTCTCTACAGGAAATTGCAGGCCTCCCAGGGATATCAGCCAAACTTGGCAAGTTACACTTAGACTATGCACCTCTCTTCACATCAAGGCTGTACAAGGCAACCCAGTAGAAGGAAAAGGGCCCCAAGAGTGGGCAAAAACTTTTTAAGATCCAATGTGTGAGATATGTATCCATGATAGATCCTTCTTCTGGGACAGGTGAATACATATAACTTTTGTAACTTCTCAAGTTTCCCTCTTCGTTTTTCTTCTTTTAGGATACTTCCTGAATAGGTGGGGACTAAGAAGTTTTCCATGAACAAAATATCCACAGAAGGAGTTGCAGAGACTAATTATGGAGCAGAGACTGAAGGAAGGACAATCCAGCCTGATATAGCTGTCTCCTGAGAGGCTCTGACAGTACCCGACTAATACAGAAGTAGAGGCTCACAGCCATCCATTGAACTGAGTACAGGGTCCCCAATGAAGGAGCTAGAGAAAGAACCAATGGAGTTGAAGGGTTTGCAGCCCCTTAGGACAAACAACAATATGGACTGACTAGTACCCTCAGAGCTCCCAGGGACTCAACCACCAACCAAGGACTAAACACGGTGGGACTGATTGTTCTGGCAGCATGTGTATAGTAGAGGATTACAAAGTCAGTCATCAATGGGAGGAGAGGCCCTTGACCCTGTGAAGGTTCTGTGCCCCAGTGTAGGGGAATGACAGGGCTGATAAGTGGGAGAGGATGGGGTGGCAAGCAGGGGGAGGGGGAGGCAACAGGGGTTTGTTCTTCCTGTTTTTTGTTTTTGTTTTTTTTTTTTTTTTTTGGTCTCTTTTTTGGAGGGGAAACTGGGAAAGGAGAAATCATATATGTAAATAAAGAAAATATCTAATAAAAGAAAAAAAATTAAAAAAAGAAGTTTTCCATGTAAATTACCTTTAAAGATGTCTGGCTGCTTATCTCCTTGGCTCTAATTTTTGATATCACATCCTCACTTTACTTCAGAAAGTGGAGAGTTTCCTTATTTATAAGTCAAGTGCTGTGGTCTCAGTTCTAGAGTTAAAAGATAATATTCCTATGGTTACTCAGTTTGCACCTCTTTGTGCAGAATTTCACAAGATAAACAGCCAAGGTCTTGATAACTTCCACAAGATGAATTCTAAATGGAGAAGTGAAGCAAAATTATCACAGTTACTTTGGAAGAACTAAAATAGTGGTCTTGGAGAGACTCATCTTTAAAAATTATTATAAGGAAGAGAGGTTGAAGGTTAAAGGAGATCCTAATGTTGCAAAATTTCTATGTAAACATTTTATGATTATGAAACCTTACTGACATAAGTAATAACAAATCAAAAAGAAAAATGTTATTTTTATAAGTCCAAAGCTTCTCAGTGGAACCCAATAGGAAAAATAACTTTGTTTAAGTGAAACACTGAAGGACAAAGTTTCGACCAAATATGGTTTGACATATGGCATGTTTTAAGTTTTAGAGACAGGGTGAATGAATAAATGAATGAATGGGGGGTTTTGTAAAGTTAACTAAATCTGTCAGTAGCATAATCCATTTCTATACCCTGAAAATATTGCCATTAATTTAATCTATTAAAAAAGACATCCTTTTGTCTAAATGATCTCAAGCTACTTACTGGTGGTTAATGTCAAAGTTCAGTGTACACACTGGGCATTTGAAGTTTTGAAATGTAATATCTTTTTTGATAGGATTTAGGCATCTCCTTTGTTTATAAGAAGGATCCATTTACCTAACAATGCCAACATCTATTAGAGTAATGCAAAGCTCTCTGACAATAAGCAGCTACAAATGGTTTCATCAGTAGATTCTGTGTTGTTACCTTATTTTGTCTAAAGTATCTTTTTTCTCCTTATATGATACTGCATTCATAAAAATACAAATTACATTCCTATTTTCTGTGCTCCGTAGAAATGATCTCCTTTATGTTTATACTAGGGATGAAACCCACAGCCTCATACATGCTAGGCATGTACTCTAACACTGAGTTATACTTTAGTCATATTTTCACATAATTTAGTCCATATTTTCATACATTTGAGAAAATTGGAAGTTGTTAAATTATTGCTAGATGCTTGAAATGTAATTATATATATATATATATGAATAATGAATACCATGTTAGATATAGAAGTACATCTGTATATAACAGATATTTGCTATAAATTATCATGTAGGTAAATGTTTATGAGTATGAATATACATATATATTAAGTATTTATATATTTATACATTTATCATCTTTCCAGGGAAGGCATTATAGGAAAGACTATAATCAAATGATTCACTTTATAATATTGTTATGTTTTGATAACACTTATTTGGAATGTGTCAATGGCTAATCCATGCCTTCTTTCCTATAAAAAACCCTAGTTTACCAGGTGTCAGAGATAGATGACTGTTGAAACTTCACAGTTTTCCAGGATCACAGAATTTTCCAAAAGAGAAGGCCTTGGCTTTGAGCGGAATCAGCAGACTGAGAGATGAGCTTTCATAATGCTCATGCGCACCGCTGGCCTTTAGTGTTTCAACATGGCATTCATCTGTTCTACTGTGAATTTGTGAAGCAAGGAGCTCCTTGTGACTCACTCCTAGAAAGCTCACAGAAACCATTTCTTTTACTTTTGAATATGCAAAGCGGGGACAAAAGACTCTCATTTAGTTGCTGAGAAAAAAAATTAAAAACTAATTTTTTTCTTTTTTTTAGCATCAGAGAACTGTTATTTGATCTTTAGAGGCTACAACAATCACATACAAAAGTCTTTCATATACAATTTTCTAAAAGTCAGTTCCATGCCTTCACTTTTTTTTTCTATCACCAATTGCTAGGATTGGACTAAATAATATCATTTTGCAAAATAGATTTCCCCCTATTTCTAAATACATTTTTCTTTTTGCCACAAAAGCTTGAAAAAACAAACTCCCTGAGGCACCAGAAACAGGAGTAAGTGGGGTGGGTTGGCTGCAGACCAGAGCAGCACAATGGATTTCTGCTTCCTTTCTGTTCATCGCTTTCCCTTTCTCTTCAAAGCACACACAAAGCCCTGCGTGACTTTCTGGTTTCAAGCTCCAGTTTTACAATTTTTCCACTGTGTGTTGGGAAGAAATTGAAATGCAAACTTATATCCTCTGAAACAATCATATTGTTCAGGGTATAGGAAGAAGGAGTGGTATGGGAATGACTCTCTCTCTCTCTCTCTCTCTAAAAAAATGCCACTGTGTGCCACAATACACATCTCTTGCTGCTCAATGAAACACTCAGCTTTTTTTTTAAAGCATAACTCTTATTTAATTTTGCAAAATCGTAGCTTAGCTGCTGAGAAAATTGTGCAGTGGAAAGAAAATTTCTTCCTGATGAGGGATTATGCTCAGCAGAGTTGCAATAGTATACTGTGTCACTTGTTTTTATATGCTATTTTCTCTCCTCTGGGCATACGCCATTTCACACATACCTTCAATAAGTTATTGGGTTGAGAATTTGGCAGGGCTACGAGTTGAGAAGGGATGATTTCAGTTCTAGTCATAGCAGGTAATGGATTTGGGAGTGAAGGTTTCAATATTTTTTCAAGGAAGCTGGAAATGACTAACACAATGACTAACTATCATTTAAGACAAAAATATCAGTGTCTGAACTATGATAAGAATGAATGACCTTCTTAGCTTGGAAAAGGAGACAAAGGCAGAAGAATCATCAAGAGGAAAATTTCAGAGCAAACACATTGTTGGTATTTAAATGCAATCAATTAATCAGATATGCTTCAGCAGATGAACTCTTAGTACTGATGCCCTCTATGGGCTGAGAAAGAAGAGTTACAAGCATTAATTTGTTTTAAATATTTTGAAAAAAGAAAGTTTTATTAAACATGGAAACCATGAAGTAAAAATTTAAAGTAAATATCTTTGTCTATTATAAAATTGTTTATGCCCATAGGTTTTTGTTTGGGGGACAAAAGTGTTTCTTTTTAAGGGAGCAGTTTTAGGTTTTCAAAAAATTGAATGGAAGTCAGAGACTCCATTGACCCCCTTCTCCAACATGCAAAACCTTCTCTTCTTAACATTGTTTCTCCACTAGAATGATACATCATCATAATTGTCTAAATTTAAACTGATGTATCATTACCACCCATAGTCCACAGTTTACCTTAAGTCTTGCTCCTGATATAATCCTTTGGGTTTGGACATGTATGCAACATTATAACACCACACAGAATACTTTCACTGTTTTAAAATACTCTGTGCCCTACCAATTCATGAATTCCACATACTTTGCAAAAAAAAAATGCAGTAGTAGTAGTGATTGAGTCAGCATTGACAACATTTTTTAAATTCTGGAAACAAGAAAACTCAGTCCTTTTATCTGTATATGGTCACTTCTTGCTCATCCCTACTCAAATAGCTGCCACTATAGCAGGATTCTCCACGTGTGGGTTTCAAGTGTTTAGGAGGTTGCATATCAGATATCCTGCATATCATATTTATATTATAATTTGTAACATTAGCAAAGTTACAAGTAAAAAGCAGCAGTGAAATAATTTTATGGTTGGGGGTCACCTCAACATGAGGAACTGTATTAAAGGGTCACAGCATTAGGAAGGTTGAGAATCATTGCACTATGGTATGGGTTTATAGGCTGGACATTTGATGGGCTAGGTGAGCTTGTATGTGAGTCCATACAAACCCTATATTGAACCATATCTTTTGTGTATTTACTTAATGGCAAGCCTTCAGCAAGATGAGATAGGCCTATTATTGTTTGCTTTGCTTCCCTGGAAGCTTACTTTACTGAAATGCTAATAAACATTAAAATAAGATTTAACATTTTAGGACTATGAGTGTGGTGACTCAAGGTAAGAATTTCTATCAATAGTTGAAAATTCATGCATATTATATACATTAGCATGACTATTAATTTATTTATTTATTGGAGGAAGTTTGTTATAATAAATGAATGTTACTCTCTGTCAAGGAAGTGGATATTATACACCTAACATACCACAAACCAGCTCAAAATAAACCCAGTGGTAGTTTTGTAGACTTTTTGCCTCATTTTGCTTTTTTTGGGCTTTTTTTTTAAAATCTGATCAGTTTTTGCTTATTTATTTTGATTTTTGTTTTTGTGGGGTTCTTTTCGTTGCATGCTTTTCTTGTCTGTTTGCTTGAAAGAGAGAGAAAAATAATAAAGTTGGTTCTGGAAGGAGGTGAGGTGTTGGACCCCATTTTGTTCCTGGTTTGGGCCTTGAGGACAAACCTGAGCCTGGCTCTAGTTTCTGTAGCCTTGTGGGAGAGCCTGAGCCTGGCTGAGTTTTGAGATTGGTCTCAGTCACTTCAATATTGGGGTAACTCAGCAAGACCTGTTCGGCCCTGCCTCTGCCCCGCCATTGCTGATGTAGAGCTTTGCCATTGGCCCTGTCAGTCACTCCATACCCTCTGTCACCCTTCCCTGCCTCCTATGTCATCTTACCCCACCAAAAATCTCCCTCCCTATGTTCCAAACTTATATAAGCAAGAGGCTGATGCCATAAAATTGAGTTCCTGCCTCGACAAGACTCCCGGTTCTGTGTGTTTCTTTTGGGCTGTAGACACTCGCTATCCTGCTTAGCCCCCCGAGAGACTCCAGCAGGACCAGGACCTCACTCCTCTTGCCTGGACTTGCTGGCCAAGGAGCTGGGAATGGGGAGGATCTGGGAGAAATTGGGGAGAGGATACCATGATCCAAATATATTGTATGAAAATTTTTTCAATAAAATGGTTTTTAGAAGGTGACTTCTTTCCAAAGTATATACTAAAGGAAAAACAGTAAATTTTTAGTTAAGAAATCTGAATGATTACATTATTAGTGGATAAATATAAATAATTAGGGATATCTAATATTTCCTAATGTTATGTGATGAGAAAGGTAGTCCATCTTTATGATATTCTTCTCCCAAACACCTAAGTATAGTCCAGTCATGGGAGAAGCACCAGAAATATCTACTTTGAAGTATTTTCTATAGGATATTGGGTCAGTATGAAATGCAGGGAAATAAAATAAAATAAAACAATATACTGTTAAGAGCCCAAAGACTGGCAAGAGGTGACAAATGATTTATTCAGTCTAGTATCATGGGACAATCCTGGAAAAGAAAGATGCTATTACAGGAAATAGCAATAAAATCCAAATAAACATTTTAATGACTAGCAGTGTTTCTATGCTGGTCTTTTAGTTTTGGCAAATGCATTGTGGAAATGAAATTTCCTGAATTTTTCTTAATTAAAGATTTATTCTTTTCCTCTCTGTATCTGTCAGAAGATAACTTTCTGGGGCAGTTGGTTCTTTCCTTCTACCTTGATTGTGAAGCAGGATCTGTCTTGTTTCTGTATCTATACTGTACGTATGAACTTTTTCTTTGATTTGCCCATCTCTGCTTCCTATAACAGATGGAGTGCTGCGATGACAGAAGCTTGTCATTATATGTAGCTTCCCACCCCCATGGGTTCCAGGGATCAAACTCAGGCTTGTATTTTCATCCATTGAGCCTTCTTTCTGGTACTATCTGGATTTTATAAAGAAATATTTTTTATTAATTCTTCAAGAATTTAATACTTTGTATTTTGATCATTTTAAATCTCCTATCCATCTTCTCTCAAATCCATACTCATCCAACTTTGTATCTTTACTTTAAAAAATAACCTATTGATTCCAATTTGTGTTGTCTACAAACTCTTAGGTACATGGACATCAGCTGAGGTATGTTAGACCTTATATGGGTTGCACTTTTAAAGAAAAAATAACTCTCCCTTTTCTGGTGGCTATTGATTACCAATAGTTGTTCAATTAGGGGTGGGGCTTTGTGGCCACCTTCCCCCTCCATGCTGGTAGATTTGCCTGACTTGAACTTATGCAAATACTGTTCATGCTGTCACAACTGCTGTATGTTCATATGTGCAGCTTCCCTACTGCGTTTTCTTGTAATCATTCAATGACTCTGGTTCTTTCTTCCTCCTCTTCTTAGCTTTAGGAGGATAGTATATGATATAGATGTCCCATTTATATCTGAACACTCTGTAGTCATTATTCTCTGCACCTTGACCGGTTGTGGGTCTCTGTTTTAATCATCATTTATTCAAAGAGGAAACTCTTCTGATGAAGTTTGAGAGATGAATTAGTGTACAGGTATTAAGTTGTTACAAGTCAGTTTGATGCCATGCCCCATTAGCATAGTAATAATAGTAGGCTCTTCCATTCAGCCTATGACCTATCCAGCCATAGGTAACTAACTGTGTGAGCTGTTGTTCCATATTGAGGAACAGAGCTTAAATGCAACCAGAAAGTAGTTGGTTGCTCCCATGACATTTAAGTCAGTATTCCACCAGTGAACATATCTTAGCAGGCAGGTTGTTATTGTCACCTACAGAGTTCACATCTGGATAAGTCTAATAATTCTTTTTCTCTTCTTGTAGCACGCATAGCAGTATGAAAGCTGGCCAGTACAGATGAAGCTTCCAGGTCAATACTAGCTTAATTTCTCCATGTTATATGAATCAAGTATGTGGCACCTTTAGTAATAGTGTCTTACTATTCTGGAGAGTAACCAATAATAATGGAAATACCATGCAACAGCTCAGGGTTCATCAGGTACCAACAACTCCAAAAAGAGGAAGTCCATTTCTGACACTGGAAATTTGTGTTGTTAGCCAGTGACATCTAGTGAAGGAATTCTTGCCCCATTATTGAATAACTCTATTTTATTTCTTTTTATATGTATATGTTTATATTTTAGAAATGTTTTGCAGTAGTTTTTCATGTGTTTTTTTGTGATTTTGTTTTAAAACCATGAAAATGAAATGTAATTTCTAAGTCAAGTTGGTACTAGTTCTCTGTACAATAAAAATTTTAAGCTACTCCCAAACAGGTATTTGGAATTATGATTTTTTAATATATAAAAAAGTGAGACTAATTTTTAAAATAAAGGATTAAAAACACATCCAATTAATAAGAATTCAAGAATAAATTTAAGGTAATCTTTACTAAAAGTTTACTGTATAATTTACAGGGACCCTTCCTCTCCAGTTTTCACCCAGAATTAGTTAACTCTTGCCAAATAGGAATCCCTTCCTTCTGGAATGTAAATTATATTACTTTGCTGACACAGTAATCAGAAAGCAGTAAAGCAATTAATGCTGGTGGTTTCAGGATGAATACAAATCATGTCCCAGATCTTTGACTGAGAAGAATCTGAAGACAGACTTAAGCAAAGGGAATATTCTTGCAAGAGCAGGCAATCATGGCGACATATTTAAATATTAGATCTCACAGTGGTAAGGGTGGGAAGGCATGGATAGAATTGAGGTGGACTGTTTTAAATGTTCCCTTCTTAAATTACTTTGACTATGAATCCTTACAGACTACTGAAGGTTTCATTTAGTGGAGACTTCATTTGGACAGCATTCATCATTTTTTTCCCCTTCACACTTCTGTTCATTTATTTTTTATCAGAAATACAGAAAGATTCCATAGGACTTCTGTTTGCTCTTTTTTCTATCTAGATTTTTTACCTTTAATATTGAATTATCTGGATAATCTAAAATAATTACAAAACAAAATTCAATTTAAGAAATGAGTTAGATATAAAAACATGCCTGGAGAGTCAAGGTATACTTTGTCCTTGAGTTATCCATAACAAATGTCATCATTTCTGGAACTCTTTCCTTTGCTCTTTTATCCTAAGCCACTAATAGAATTAATTGTGCAATATGAGAAACAGTATGTTCTAGTAGTTTTGTATTTGGATTTCTCGAATCATGTCTTTTAGAGCTTAAAGTCAGGCTCTACCACACTCACCAATGAGACTTCTTTCAATGCATTACTTGTTCTTTCTGTGCTCACATTCCCTTCTTTGTAAAATGTTAATGGCTTAAGGCTACAATGAGCATGCAACTTTAATTGTACAGTTAATGCCCTTAGACTAGTGCCTGGTATATAGTGAGTGACCCAGTACCTCATGGCAGTAATGATGACAGTGAAATATCATCACTAAGTAATATCATAAACATCTAACTGCTTATATCTATCTCTTACTTCTTTTGATATTATTTACTCACCCCTAGAAAATAAATAGAAATGTTTAATAGAATAATATATATGTTTATAAAAATAATAAGATTAAAGTAAATATTATTAAGTATTAGTAAAGGCAAATGTTTTAGTTCTGAGAAGATTGAGATCATAGCAAAATTGAGCAATGTAAGAGAATTTGAGATAATTCATTTATGTGGAACACCCAAATCATCTAGCTTTCCTGCAAAGCCTGAGAGAAAATTAACTAGTTTTTACAAAATGAATACCAAAGCTTATAAAATATTCTTAGGAATTCTAGGAATAGAGCTCTATTTTAGATTTTCATATAATACTATTATTTTATTATTGAGAGGAAGTTAATTTAAACCATTTACTAACACGTGAAGGGACTTTAATTTTTTAGTTTTTGAAATAAAAATATAATGACATCAAAGGACTTGTTTTTATAAAAGAAAATGGTTTGAGAAATTAGTTGTGAAATTGCTGGTACAGAGTGGTATTGAGTGAGGCTTTTAAATATATATGACTGTCATTATAAAGCAGACTAGAATGATAACAGTTTGAGGAAGATGAGTTCATTTGGAAATCTTATTCATATATTATTTATTTATTCAGTGTGTGTGTGTATGTATGTCTCCACATGTCACAGTGTAGCTGAGGTGATCAGAGGACAACTTGCAAGAGTTAGTTCTTCCAGTGACTCAGGTCACTAGCCTTAACAGCAAGCATCTGTTCCCACTGAGGTACATCATGGGTCTCTTGTTCAATTTTGACAGAAATATGTTTTTTTCTTTTAAATTGTGCAGTAATCAGTTGTCTACATGAAAAGCTTTTCCATCATGCTATATTTATGGCATATATCATTTTTTTCAAGTTCTTTTTACAGTAACTGGAAAGAGTTGTGCATAGGAATATTCAAAATGACTTCAACTATCTGGCCAGAAACCTACTATATGTTTGACAAATTACCCCAGCTCCTTTTTTTCATGACAAACTATAAGCCAGGCTCATATTTTTGCCATGTATTTGGAAATCTAGATTTTACTCACATAATTTAGGCATCTAAGTTACAGCACTTTATCTTACGGGATGTACAAGTAATTTTTGTAATCACTGTGTTACCATGATACCCAAAGCTACCATGTGGTTTTGAAGAGAGGCTTGGGTATATTATTCATATTTGTGGGACCAAGCTATTTGGTAGTAGTAGTTGATATGGTTAACTCTTGAACCTTGCTTCTCAGATTGAATTGTCCAGGACTGCAACTGACTAAATTTGGCTCATGGAATTCCAGATGCTCTGGTAATTATAGTACTAGACTACATTTTCTGTTCTCATTTGTCCTTTTAAAATACTTTCATTCCTCATTTGCTCTCTTTCACCCAGTGTTTAGGGGTTATAACTTTCATGAGAAAAATTTAGTTTTAAATGGAAGAAAATTTCAGTCTTACAACCATGGTACTAGTTAATCATAAGTTCATAAAAAAAAAAAAAAACCTAGTGTACTGGGTCAGAAAGCCAGTATTAAAATGTGATGCATTTAGGGAAAATAAATTAAAAAGGTCTGTTAGAAAGCTTGCACTCTGTAGTTTTTTTCCCCCTGCCATCTGTCATCAGAGGCATAAACCTGTGCCCTTGTGTGTACCCAATTGCAATGTATCTCTTCTATCTAAAGCCAGATAATTACAAGGTTCCATAGTCCCTTGGCAGATTGAATAAAGGGTTACTTTAATTTCTTTTCATAGGCTCTAGATGTATATTGTGCTCTACAAAGACACTGTACACAGTTATGTAGTAAGGTGACTACAAGCATTATATAAATTAATATCTATGTAACTAATGGTAACTGGTGATTGGCTTAAGAGAAGTCAACATGTGGCTGACTTTAGCATGTGGAATGAACACTTGATTTCTATTATTATTAAGAAGTATCATTTACAAATCGAGCAGTAGATACTTATTAGATGTTTTTGGCTCAATGTATAATCAATGACGTATAATTATTGGAACAGAGGGAAGACCATTAACCCATTGTCATTATTTATAGCCTCATTACTATTAACTCATTATCATTATTTATGAGAAATAGATTACAGAGGAGTGAGAAATCTACTGGCAGGTAAAGAGATAGTCTCTCTAGTTAAGTGGTCTTTCATATAACTTTCTAATAAACAGGGAAGAAAGGCATTTGTGAAAGGTTTTGTTTCAAAGGGGAAGGTCTTTGTGAACAAAGTTTTTTTCCTCTTAAAAAATTTTCTGCTGAACAAAAGAACCCCAAGCCAGAAAAGTCCAGAAATAGAAAGTAAGAGATATTCAGCAGGAGCTTGGGTTGGGTAGCTTCACAGTATACTGAACACATAGTTACCTAGAGGGTAAGAGGCCTTGTGTTTGATTAGAGACACATCAAACCCCAAAATCAACCAACTAAAATAGATTGTTTATCAAGCTTCTTTGGTGGAAGATGAAATGAGGTTACTCAACAAAAGTCATGAGTTTTAACTTAAAGTGAAACAATATATCTTTTTAGACATGACAGAGAACAATATCTTAGATGCCTCTTGGTACTTTTACATATAATTTAAGACCATTTAAAAATTATAGTGTGTTCATTTCAATAAATAATTTAAATTTTATAATTTCTCATGGTTTGAGAAACAATACATAGGAATTTTCAAAGCACCCCCATGAGTTCCACAAATTCTAATTGATGGTGGTAATACAAAGAAAGTGATCAAAATAATTTAAGGGATTGAAAAATGCAAGGAATAACAAAGAGTAATGTAACTCCCCTTGCTTTTCTTCAAGGGAGAAGGACGTGAGATTACTTGGTTGGTAGCTTCAAGTCTAGAAATCATTTAGTTGAGGAGAGATAAGCATTAGTAAACAATAGTTTTTAAGAGAAAGAACAAGATGAAGTATTATTGTTTGATAAGCTAAACAATTTTAAATTTAAAATGTTCAGTACTCAATTCCCAACCCCTGCCTAAATGTTGTCCACAAATTTAATTGTTATTTTTTCTGCACTATAGTAAACATAGTATAGTAAATATATGTATTTGCCACCAAAGGAAGGGTATAGAACATTTCTATGACATAAATGTATTTCCTTATTTTTATTTTCTGGATCAAATCTCTGAATCACTGTCCCCTAAAAAAATACTTCTCTTTTTTGTCACTAGAGAGTAGATGTGTCTTTAAAAGAGTTTCAAACTTAATTATCACTAGGATATCTGAATCCCAATAGCCTTTGAGCAGGTCCTGTCTAGCTTCTGGTCTTAGGGCCTTGGTCTGAGCCTCTGTCTCCAAGCACTAGACAACTTTTTAAATACATTGGTGCCTCCCCACAGTCTTGTACCAAATGAAAATAAGGCTTTTTTTGGCCAAAATTATCCCTTCGATGAGATGTGATCGAAAAGGAGTTGAAGTGGGAGAAACACCTTTTCCTAGGTATGATAAAAGTCTGCAAACGCCTTTGCATATGGAGAGTAGACTTTCAGTACTGAAAATGCTGTTGATGTGTTCCTCACGCTCCCTTTGTCCCTCTATTGCTCTCCCAGAGCTGTGAGTGGGTTTATCTGTTTTGTTTTTGTTTTTGTTTTTGTTTTTGTTTTGCTTGGAGACATGATTTTAATGAGTTCATAACTATTTATCTATGTATCCTTAAAGAAAAAAATGTTTATAAATATACAGAGCTCATTTCAGAATAAGATATGCTGAGAAAAAACACTGATATTCAAAGACAATTTCAGTGCCACAGTGAAAATAATACATAACCTTTGATAAACCTGAGTAATTGACAACTATAGTACCTGATTTTGTTCTGCTAAGAAGAAACCTAATTATGGATTAAGAAGAAAATGGATGTTCTTAGAAATTCTGTCTCTATATTAAATTTCCTAATGTGGAAGCACACTACACACAGTATGTGTTTTCATTGTATTAAAATTATTGATAATAATTATACAGCACGTCTGATACCTACCTTTTTTTTCTTAGATATTATTCTTTATTTACATTTCAAATGATATCTCCTCCCCTGGTTACCCGTCTGAAAAAAAATATCAAAAACAAAAACAAAAAACAAACCCTGTTTCCTCCCCCCTTCCCATGCTCACCAACCCTGGCATAGAACCTTCACAGGGCCAAGGGCCTCTCCTCCCAGTGATGACCAACTTGGCCATCCTCTGCTATACATATGCTGCTGGAGCCATGAGTCCCACCATGTATAGTCCTTGGTTGGTGGTTTAGTCCCTGGGAGCTCTGAGGGTACTAGTTAGTTCATATTGTTGTTCCTCCTAAGGGGCTGCAAACCCTTCAGCTCCTTGGGTCCTTTCTCTAGCTCCTTCATTGGGGACGTTATGCTCAGTCCAAAGGATGGTTGTGAGCCTCTACTTCTGTATTAGTCAGGCACCCTCAGAGCATCTCAGGAGAAAGGTATATCAGGCTCCTGTCAGCCAGCACTTTCTGGCATCCACAATAGTGTCTGGGTTTGATGATTGAATATGGGAAGGATTCCCAGGTGGAGCAGTCTCTGGATTGTCTTTCTTTTAGTCTCTGCTCCTTAGTCTATCTCTGCAACTCCTTAGATGGGTATTTTGTTCCCCCTTTTAAGAAGGATCAAAGTATCCACACTTTGGTCTTCCTTCTTCTTGAGTTTCTTGTGATTTGTGGGTTGTATATTGGGTTTCTGAGCTTCTGGGCTATTATCCACTTATCAGAGAGTGCATGCCATGTGTGTTCTTTTGTGATTGGGTTACCTCACTCAGGATGATATTCTCCAGATCCATCCATTTCCCTAAGAATTTCATAAATTCATTGTTTTTAATAGCTGAGTAGTACTCCATTGTGTAGATGTACCACATTTTCTGTATCCATTCCTCTGTTGAGGGACATTTGGGTTGTTTCCAGTTTCTGCTCATGGATTGGCAAGATTAATATAGTAAAAATGGCCATCTTGCCAAAAGGAATCTACAGATTCATGCAATCACTATCAAAATTCCAATTCAATTCTTCACAGAGTTGGAAAGAGCAATTTGCAAGTTCATCTGGAATAACAAAAAAACCTAGGATAGTGAAAACTGTTCTCAACAATAAAAGAAACTCTGGTGGAATCACCATCCCTGACCTTAAGCTATACTACAGAGCAATTGTGATAAAAACTGCATGGTATTGGTACAGTGACAGGCAGGTAAATCAATGGAATAGAATTTAAGACCCAGAAATGCACCCACACACCTATGGTTACTTGATCTTTGACAAAGGAGCTAAAAGCATCCAGTGGAAAAAAGACAGCATTTTCAACAAATGGTGCTGGCTCAACTGGTGGTTAGCATGTAGAAGAATGCAAATTGATCCACTCCTATCTCCTTGTACAAAGCTCAAGTCCAAGTGGAACAAGAACCTCCACATAA